>CAUYRT010053172.1:0-21688 GCA_963574885.1 Lepilemur ruficaudatus
AAATTCTGTCATTTCCAGCAACATGGATGGAACTAGAGATACTATGTCAAATAAAGTAAGCCAGGCATAGAAAGACAAATAACACATGTTGTCATTCATACACAGGGGCTAAAAACATGGATCTCATGGAGGTAGCGAGTACAATGGCTGTTACCAGATGTTGGGGAGGGTTTGAGGAAGGAGTGATGAAGAGAAGTTGGTTAATGGGTACTAAAATACAGGAGGAATAAGTTCTAGTGTTTGATAGCATAGTAGAATGACAATAGTTAACAATAACTTATTATATATTTCAAAATGGCTGGAAGAGAAAATTTGGAATGTTCCCAACACAAAGAAATGATAAATGTTTGAGATGATGAATATTCTAGTTATCCCAATTTGATCATTACATTTTGTATGCATGTATCAAAATATCAAATGTACTCCATAAATATGTACAATTATTATATATCAATAAAAATTTTTTAAAGCTCAAAAATTGATTTGGTTCTATAAAAATAAAGATAATCATGATTTATAAAAATTATCATAATTTATCAAATAATTATTTATACAAAGATTTAAAATACTGGACAATCACAATTATGTAAAGTGTTTTCATGTCTGATGACCCTAGAGTCAGTTATTTAATAAGACAGATACTACTCATTCAATATGCATTTATAAGACACTTACTGTATTCCTAGGTTCTGAAGACACAGTATGAATAAATCAGATGGGATCCTGATCCTAGTCTATAGTCTATCAGGGGAGGCAAATATGTAAACAAATGTTATCATTAATTTGATAAGTGCTATAGCAGTAAAATAAACAAAATGCTATGCAAGGGCAGAGAAGGCCATAAGAAATCCAGACTGAAGATGTCAGAGAAGATCTAGGGGAAAAAAGAAAAACAAGAGAGGGTGGTATTCCCAACAAAATGACACAAAATAAAAAGGTGCAAAGGTAAAAAAGAGTATGTCATCTTCCAAATTTACATATATTGTACTTTGATGTAGCTAGAAGGCAGGTTGTACAAGGGGGCATAGATAGTTAATTAGCTGCAAATTTAGGCAGGTACAGACCTTAAAGGCCAGGAGTGTATCTGACAGGGTTTGTATTTCAACCAAGAGTAACCAGATGTTGCATTTTTTTAAAGAAAATTACTCCATTTTATAGGAGTATTAGTCCCCATTCAGTGAACCCTGCTGTTTAGGTCTACTGTAAGTGTCATATAGAGACCCATGTGTGGGTCTCTATACCCACCTCAGCTGCAAGATCAGGGAGGAAAATGGTAAGCTGTAGAAAATGTTTATATACACAGAGGGGCATTGTTCTGCCTTGGCCAGCCCTCAGAACTGCCAGAGCAGCAGAGCACATACACAGGTGGTTTATTGGGCACCCACAAGTCAGGTATATTGTGAGTGAACCCAGAATAGTTACAGAATGAAGAACACTTGACAGGGTGGGTTTCCTAGGAATCATTTATTATTTTTTTTAAATAGGACTAATAAAGCAATAATGTTCTAGACATCTACCTAAATAATCAGACTAAGTTTCTACATACAAGCAACAGCTCATGGGCTTCTTTTCTATTTTGCCATGTTACTGAAACCCTTGGATGTAAAATACTAGCTTGTTAATAAATTCTGTGAATAGTACCGTGATTGAAAATCAGTCTAAACAGCTGTAAAAGTGACCACAATGACATGAAATAAATTTAATAAGTCTAAAAACAACTACTAGAAATCTGAACAGAAAAATTATTAAAGTCTGAGACTGGCTACAGAGAAATCAATTAGGAGGAAAAATGATAAGGTTTAAAATAAAATGAAAAGAAGATGGGATATGAGTGATATCGAGAAGTCAGAAATTACATTACTTAATAACTAATTGAGTATGTGGACATAGAAGAGGACTGAATTTAAAATGGCCTCTGGTCTGGGCCTCAGGCAAAATGATTATTATGTTACTAACAAAACTTGGGATAAGAGGATATAAGGCAACATACAGATTTTGAAAATGCTCAGCTTTTTTATAGTTAACAAAATTTAAGTTTAAACAGCCATGCAGCATGATCCTGCATTAATTAAAATAGAGTAAATTAATAAAAGATGACAATACTCCATTGCTGTAGGATATTAAGGGAAAAGACACACTAACAGATTGCTGTCCTACAACCTGGTGAGAACTTGTTCTGAAAAGAAATTTGGCAACAAATATAAGAGCCATAAAAATTATCATATACTTTGACGTAGAAACCCAACTTTTTGGAATATAGCCCAAGGATGTAATTCAAAAGAAATAAAAAACCTATTTGTATAAAGATGTTTATAGCTGTGCTGTATATTACAGGCAAAAACTGGAAACAGTCCAAATGCCCAACAGCGACGGAAAGCTTAGGCAGACTTTGGTACGTTGATGCAATGGAATATTTTATTGCTATTAAGAATGATGAATATGAGAACTATGTAGAAATAAGGAAAGGGTCATATGAAGCAACGAGTAAAAAATGCAGAACTCAAAATGATGCATATACAATGATCACAACTATGTAAAATTAAATCTGTATAACCAAGAGGATTAGAAAGGACTACAGAGCTGGTAATTTAGAGTGCTGACATTTTTGTTATTGTTAGTTCAAGTTGCTGGGGATGTTTATGTGTTTCTAGTTATATTTCACTGTATATTTAGTACATATAAATTAAGAAAGATGCTATAAATCTCCATTTTTTTTCTTTCTGGCACATAAAAGAAAAAAAAAATGTTCATCAGTATCTTTCCTAGCCCTAAGTGATTTTCTCTAGTCTTTTGAGTCCTATTTTTATTTTTGGATATGGAGGAAATGGAGCCCACCATTCGCCACCATAATACCCTAGTGACATGCTCAATTCTTTCATCTGTCCCTTATTACTGTATCCAAGAGTCTTGACTTACTCATAACAAACTAGCAACTATGTGTTCGCATTTACACCATGTATAGAAACCAGGATGCCCTGACTACACTTAATACACAGGGTAGAGGCTTCTCCTAAGTATAACTTTTTTATCTCTTACATAGAGAAATATTTGTTTCTTATATGGGAGCAATTATTGACCTCCAAGTAATGAAGGTCAATCTCTCTGGATTCCATTTCTTCTAACCTTAAAGGAATTCTCACATTGGCTATATCCTCCTCTTGTATCACTAGCTCTTCTCCTCTCATGGACATATCTCAACAACCTACAAACCTATTCTACTATCTACCAAATTAAAAGGTAAAAATGCCATCACCTTCCTTGACCATATAACTCCCTTCGTTTTTTTCTGTCTGCCTTCACAGTAAAAATTCTCCTAAGAATTGTCCATATTATTTCCAATTTCTCACACCCCATTCACTCATTTAACTGTAGCAATCCAACTTCTGTTCCCACCATTCTCCTGAACTGTGTTTCTCAAGGTTACCAACAACTTACATATTGTCAAATCCAAAGGCACTTTCCCGTCTTCCTGTTACTTGACCTCCTAACCTTTGAGCAGCACTCCCTCCTAATTTAAAACTCTCTTTTCTTGGTTTGTGTGCACTGCATTTTCTCCTTTCCTCTCACTTTTGAGGCCATTTCTCTTTTCCTGTATCTGTAAATGTGCAAGTTCCTCAGGGCTCTCTCCTAAGCTTCTGTCTCCTTTTTTACACTCTCTTTAAATGATCTCCTCTATTCCTGTGGCTTTAAATTCCATTTTCATCTTAATGACTCCCCAAATTAGTATCTCTAGTAGAGGCCTTGATCACTTTATTTGTATTCAATGATATACTTGACATTTCTATTTAGATTCAATCATAATAAACATAACATGAAAACCAAAGTCCTGATTTTCTACCCAGAACCAGTTATTCCCCAGTCTTCCCATCTTCGTTATAACAATACCATCTACCCAATTTCTTACACCACCCTATGTCGCATTATCATACACTTATCCAATATATCATCATGTCCTGTGAATCCTACCTCCAACAATATATACCACTGCCACCACCCTAGTCCAGGTCCCCTTCATTCTTTCTCTGCACTACTGCAGTAGAATTATCACGGAATTCCCTGTTTCCTCTTCAATCCATTTTCCACAGAGTAGACATAACATACTTTTTATACAATTAATCATTTTCCTCCAGCTTAAAAATATTCAATATCTTCCCAAATGTACTTAGAAGAAATTCCAACCCATTTTTATGACTATAAGCCCCTATGTAACATGACTCCTAATTTTTTTTTTTTTTTTTGAAAGAGTCTTTGTTGCCCTGGGTAGAGTGCAGTGGTGTCATCGTAGCTCATTACAACCTCAAACTCCTGGGCTCAAGCAATCCTCCTGCCACAGCCTCCTGAGTAGCTGGGACTACAGACACATACCACCACACCTGGCTAATTTTTCTATTTTTAGCAGAGACGGGGTCTCGCTGTTGCTCAGGTTCATCTCAAACTCCTGAGCAATCCTTCCACCTCAGCTTCCCAGAGTGCTAGGATTACAGGCATGAGCCACCATGCTCAGCCCTTTTTCTTTTTGTTTAATTACAATTTTTATTATGATAATCGCAGATTCACACGCAGTTGGAAAAACAAAGAGAAGTCCCCATACATTTTGCCCAGATTTCCCCAATGATAACATTTTGGAAAACCATAATATCACAGCCAGAATATTGGCATTGATACAATTCATCAATATTATTCAGATTTCCCCAGTTTTACTGACACTCACATGTGTACATGTGTGTTTAGTTCTATACATTTTTATGACCTGTGTAGGTTCATGTATCTGACACCACAGTCAAGATACTGAATAGTGTCATCACCTCCAGGATCCCTCCTGTAGCCCTTTCTAACCATATTCATTGCCTCCCCCCATCTCTTTAACCTCAGGCAACCAGTAATCTGTTCTCCATTTCTATAATTTTGTCATTTCACAAATGTTATATAGATAGAATCATATAGTATGTAACTGTATTGGCTTTTTTCATTCAGTATAATTTTCTGGAGATTCATCCAGACTGTTGCATGTATCCACAGTTTGTTCCTTTATTTTGCTTTATAATCCAACTCTGCTGGCCAAGATTTTGTAAAACTTTACTCTTGTAAGAGGCCACTGGAATAGAGTGAGTACTTTTTTTGCTTTTTTAAAAATATAAAATGATGCTATGAAGTACTGTAATATTAAATGTGTTTTTTCAACAATGCTTCCCTTTCAACCCATCCTAGAGATTGTGATATCTCATCACTCTCTGCTGACAATGGAAGGCCTAGAGAGACGAGAAGTTTTTCCACTGTTTCAAACAGAATCTCTGATTTAGAGTGGAGGAAGCCACTATGGAAAAAGTCCTTCCTTTCTTTGTAAGACCAAAAATAACCAGGAAAAATACAAATACATTAATTCATTACATTTAATTAACAACATCATAAGAACAGCTGAATAATGTGACCTACCCATCTAGGAGGGCAATGACGTTCTTCCTGGGCCGCCCAATATTAGGGCCATACAAGCTGGCTCTGGAGTAAATCCGGATGGGCTGCAACAGACTCTTCAGCTGGATGTAATCCTTTCCCAACTGGCTGCCATTTACTGCCCGGCCATGCATGGTCCGATAGTTATTTGGCTCTAGATTAAAAGCAGACATGTAAGTCAGAGTTGAGAGGGTGAGGCTCTGCCAACCCATTCCTGGCCACAGAAAAAGACTCTGCCTTTTTATTAACAGTATGAATAAAATAACCAAAAAAGAGGGTGTGAATTATCTTAACTTGAGAAACCACTCAAACAAAAAGCTACCAGTGCCATCTTGCTATCCCATTAGTTTTCAAAGTAATCTTCACAAAAGATCACCTAATGCACAACAGGGACAATACTGATTTTCAGATGATACTTCATGAGTGGTGTACTGGATTGAATAGTATCCCCCCTCCCAAATTTATGTCTACAAGAATCTCAGAATATGACCTCATTTGGAAGTGGGATCTTTGATGATGTAATTAGTTCAGTTACGATAAGGTCATACTGGAATTGGGTGGGACCTAAATCCACTGACTGCTATCTTTATAAGAGAAAGGAAGTAGAAGTTCAGATGTACAGATACACAGGGAAGAATGCTATGTGACAATGGAGACAAAGGTTGGAGAGATGGTGCCATGCTAAGGATTGCTGGCAGCTACCAGGAGCTAAGAGAGAGGCATGGAATAGATTCTCCCTCAGAGCCTTTAGAAGAAACCAACCCTGCTGATCCTCTGACTTCATAATTTTGGCCTCCTAAACCTTGAGAGAATAAATTTCTATTGTTTTAAACTACCATTTAAAAAACAAGCTATAGGGTAGTAAAAAAAAAAAGTACTTTGCTTTCTGTTAGAATTTCCAGGTTCCTGACATAGATTTAGCACTTACTACTGCTTTTAGCAATTCACTTCACCTCTCTGCATATGTTTGCTCATCTATACAATACTCACTTACTTTATCAGGCACTTTATTTAGCATTTTGAGGTCCAAATAAAAGAGTCCATTTGGAAATGCTATGTAAACTAAATACTACACAAATGTAGGATGACAATACTGTTGATAATTACAAATATAAACCTCTTAAGGAAGCAACCCTAAGACTTTTTGTCATCAACCAGTGGCTAGTGGCAGCAAATAAGCATTGCTGTGCCTTTTAAAATAAAAAGATAAATACATAATATTCTTTTTCTTTTGGTAACAGCTTTATTGCGATATCACTCACAGACCAAACAATCCACCAATTTCATGTATATAGTTCAATGGTTTTTAGCATATTCACCCAGTTGTGCAACCATCACCATAACAAATTTTAGAACATTTTAATCCTCCCAGAAAGAAACTCCATGCCCATTAGCAGTCACTCCCCATCCCTCATAAGACTCCCCAGCCCTAAGCAATCACTTTCTATAGTTACAGATTTTCTCTTCTGGGGGTTTTATATGAGGGGAATCATACAATGTGTGGTCTTTTGTGTCCGGCTTCTTTCATTTAGCATAGTCTTTTCAAGGTTCAGCCATGGTGTAGAATGTATCAGTATTTCATTCCATTTTATAGCCAAATAATATTCCAGTTTATGGATATACCACATTTTATTTATCCATTCATCAACTGATTGACATTTAGGTTGTTTCCACTTTATTAACACTCATGAGCCAGTTTTTGTGTGGACAAATGTTTTAATTTCTCTTGGACATATGCCTAGGAGTTGAATTTCTGGGCTATTTGGTAATGATAACTTTATGTTTAACTTTTTAGGAAAGTGGCAGACTGTTTTCCAAAGTTGTTATACCATTTGATATTCCCACCAGCAATGTGTGAGCACTCCAATTTCTCCATATCCTTACCAACATTTGTTATTTTCTTTTTCGTTTTTAAATTTGGCCATTCTAAATAAGTGTGAAGTGGTATTTAATTGTAGTTTTTTTGTTTTGTTTTGATTTGCTTTTCCATGATGGCTGATGATGTTAAGCATCTCTTCATATGCTTATTGGTCATTTGTATTTGTGTATCTTCTTTGGAGACAGGTCTATTCAGACCCTTTTACCAACAATATTCTTTTAATTGCTTCTTGTGTTGTCCTTAATATGAGTGAAACAACATAACACGTGATACTCATACTTCTAAGAACTAGGTCATCATGGCTCAGTCTTTTTTCCTTAATTAATAAACTCCATGTATTTATTTATTTATTTTTTGAGACAGAGTCTCACTCTGTTGCCCTAGCTAGAGTGCCGTGGCGTCAGCCTAGCTCACAGCAACCTCAAATTCCTGGGCTCAAGCAATCCTTCTGCCTCAGCCTCCCGAGTAGCTGGGACTATAGGCATGAGCCACCATGCCCAGCTAATTTTTTCTATATATTTTTATTTGGCCAATTAATGTCTTTCTATTTTTAGTAGAGACAGGGTCTCGCTCTTGCTTAGGCTAGTTTCGAACTCCTGACCTTGAGCAATTCACCCACCTCGGCCTCCCAGAGTGCTAGGATTACAGGCATGAGCCACTGGGCCCGGCCTATTTTTATTTTTTAGAGCAATTTTACATTTATAGAAAATTGAGTAGACAGTACAGAGAGTTCCCATACAACTTGTCTCCCCACTTCACACACACACAATTTGCCTTGGTGTGGCACATTTGTTACAGCTAGAAAACTAGTAACTAATATAATAATACATTATTATTAACTAAAGTCCATATTTTACATTAGAGTTTACTCTTTGTGTTGTACAGTTGCATGGGTTTTGAAAGGTGCGTTATGTCATGTATCCACCATTACAATATCATACAGAATAAATTCACCACCCTAAAAGTCCCATGTGCTTCACCTATTCACTCTTCCCTCCTTCCCCATAGAACTCCTGGCAGCAAGTGATCTGCTTACTCTCTATATATGGTTTTGCATTTTCCAGGATGTCATATAGTCAGAATCATGGCTCAGGGTCTTTTAAATGAGATAAGAAGTTGGCCTTACATCCTGTGAACTGTCAGTGATGGTATCAAAAAATGACCAAATCAGATTTTCTGTCTCTTGCCAATTTCATACAGCTAGAGAACTAATGGTATGTCAACAAGGTAAATCAGGGCAATAGATTTTCCAGGTTATTAGAAGGCTTTAGGATATTTAGAAATAGCAGGCAAAAGTTCTACTTGATCATTTCAGTTAGATGTGCTCTCTTTCTGAGCAAACAGGATACTTTCTGAGTATCCTGTTCTGAGCAAACAGAGGGGAGTATTTGAGATTAGAAGGTGATGGCAATTATTTATGTTCCTTAAAGTGTCCACTGCACTGCAATTGTGGCATATCAGTGAGAACAAAATAAATGAAGCCCTTGGTCATACCAATGATTCATCCAACCTCCACACAAATAGCAACTGTCCCACAAATGCTTTCCTTAATTATCTAACTGTGACACTAACCAGAATCTTAGTGAGAGAACGTGGTTCTTCACTATGATAATGCACTCAAAGAACCAATGTATTTCAAACATCAGTACCTTCTCTTAATAATCAAAGAATAATTAACTTAAGTGATTAAAAATGTAAGTTATTAATTTATCAACATGATTGTACATTAAGTTATATTTTTATTCTATATTATTTGTTAACAACTTTCCTGATTCATTCTTTATTCCTTTCAAACTATAAGGGATCCTTCCAGTTCTAGTATTATTAGGATTTAATATTTCCACAGTTTTAAGTTTATCCTGCCTTTACCTTTAGATAACAAACTCCTGGAGACTAAGAATTCTTTGTTCTGTATATTCACTTTTAGTCACAGTATGGCCTACCAAGCCATATAGTAGTGGAAAGAGAAGGAATTCAAGGATAACCTCCAACTCCCACCTTCCACTTGGCATAATATTTTGCAGGTGCTCAATACATACATATTAAATGCAAGAGTGACCAAATACTGTGAGCTTATGTATGTGGATGGGAATGTGTGGGGAAAGAATTGAGAGGATGAAAGTGAAGAAGGTGAGAAGCAGACAGGGAGAGAGAAACGAGAAAAGTAAACAGGCAAAGAAACCATATGGTTTCTCATTTTTCCCTTCTCCTCCTCTTTTGTCCTTTTTTTCTTCCCTAACCATCAAAACTCTATCCTCTGAAAATATAGTTCGCTAAAGCTCTGAGCTTCATAAATAATTAGCAGTGTGGTTCAATCCTATGTTTGGCTTTCACAAGGCTATAACTGTTATATATATACACACACACACAAATATACACAATCAAAATGTATAAATGTACATTTATACATTGTACATAATATATATAAATAAATCATACATTTATCCACAGACTAAAAACTTAATAAATATTGAGAAATGAATGAATACAGCTGGGCTGTCTGAATCATCAGAATCATCATCTCTAAAGGGCTAAACTTTCTACAGTCAGAAATGTGATTTTACCAAATCACCCAGTAGACAGGCTCCAGGGAACTGAGTCATATAGCTAATTCTCAAAAGAGAATAATGGGTGAATGTATATAGGTTAGGTGTAGGCATGAATATATGACACTGATTCAATAATCAACTACAGTAGCTTTTACTTGCTTATAGAAATGGGTGGATCTATTTGGGGAGGACATTTATAATTCATAATGTAGTACAGTGGTTATTCAATTAGAGGCATTGCATTATCTTAAGGGAATTTTTGTTGTTAAGTATAACCCTCTACAGGACACTGTTTTTCCCTGGAGCAGAGTTGTACTAGAATTTTTATACATTCCCAGAATTTGAGTCCCAGCTTCAATATGCCCCCAGTTCTTTCTTACTTTAGATTCGCCAGTGGTAGAAATGCAAAAAATTATAATTATTATATTAGTTACAGAGTTTATAATTTATGGACATTTGTGGAAACATTTTATATCTATGGGATATAATTATTTAAAGTCTTATATCAAGAAAGTCATTCTTTCATACACTTTGGCATCCTAAACTTTCTCAATCTTTGCCTCTTGATATTGGGTATATCTTGTTTTTGTGGTCTGTGCCCATACAATTCACTGATTTCAAAGGAGAATGGGGAAAAAAAGTAGGTTAGTCCCTTGAAGTTTAGCCATTCTAGCAGGAACAACCAATGAAATGCCTGCTTTGGTTTTTCCAATGCTATATTTGCTCTAGAGATAAATTACTTGTTAACAGAGTATGGGTATATGGAAGGATGAGTGATAAAAGGCCTGACCAGTTCTATTGCCCCTCCCTAAATATGGATATAATGGTTAAATTATTACCTCTGTCCAAAAACATAAGGTTACAAAGAAGAAAACGGATATAAGATTGGAGAAACAAGACTAGGCCAGAAGGATGACTATAGATAATTTTTGAGGGGTAAAGGCTGAATACACATCATGGAAGAGTTGTGCGAAGAATACCATATACATTGGGCATTTTAAGAAATGTGATTCTAGCACAAGAAAACTATCAGTAGTTGCAAAATGAATTAAAGAAACAGCAAAATAAATCTTCTTTAAACGCTAAAATGTAAGTTGAGTTAGATAAATTACTTATTAAAGTTATATAAAAACAGAAATGTACTTTTAAAAAGAAAAGGGAAAAGAAAAATCCTAACTAACTGTAGACTTCCTGACTAGATTCAAAAATCACCTATAGAAATGCTCACAAAAACATTACTGGATACTATCCACTTTATAGAGTTTTCAAATTCATGAATTTGGTTATTTTCCTATCTATTCCTATCTATATTTCTATTGTCTCATTCATGACAGTGCCTTTTCTCCTCCCCATAAATGATTTTTTGTTTTTGTTAAGCCCTGAAGAGGCATTTAAAAGGATGATGATGGGTATTAAATGTGGTGTGGCTAAGGTGACTAAATAACATTCTTTTAATGTAATTATTTCCATCTCCAAACTATTTAGCATAGTTTGAGAGAGGAGGTAGATGGGGAGAGGCAAGCTCTCAGCTATCTGAAATAGAAGAGTATATATAGAAAGATGTATATACTCTCTCCTCTTATCCACCCCTACTACCAAATCACTCCAATTATACCAACTGAAGATTTATTTAGTTTAACAAGCTTCCACACTCAGAGATGCCAAAAATTCTACATTTCTAATTATTCCCATCAATCACTTGTAGGTAAGTTTCAATTGCTTTGGATTTATCTGTAAATACTTAAGGCTTTTTACAAACCAATTTTATCTAGGCAGCACAATATTTTTACATGGAACACAAACAAAGCCTTTTGGCATAACATGTATTCTTCAATTCAGCAGAAGCCTTACTGCTCCTCAGTGTCTAACGCCCATTTTAAACATTATGTGTAATGGGCCCCTCATGACTTTGCCTACTATGCAATAATTTTACCTGGTTCAAAGTTGATCACATCATCCCTGCTTTTATTGTGGAATGTATGATATCACACTGGTTTGGAATATGAAAAACCTCGGGTTAACCCAGTTCTACCTCCTACAGTCAAAGCATCTTCAGTTCAACTCAATAGGTCTCTATTTGGTCACTAACTCTTCCCAAATTTCCCCCACTGCAGGTAAGGAAGAGAGAAAAGCAGAGTAAGAGCTAAGAAACTGGAGGTACATTCCAGTTGATGACTACTGATAGGAAAATAGGATATTTTATTCTTATAAGACCCTTGCCATTTTATTATGAAGACTTCAAGTTCCAGAACGTAATAAATATGTATGTGAGCCTGTGTGTGCATGTGCAAAACACACTCATATACATAGTGCTCCAAACAAATACTGATTAGCTACAGACATGCAAGGCCATGGACAAAAATGTTGGAATCAATTTGTATTAGTAATTTGAAGAGAATTCTTGTTTTGTTAGACTCAATTGTTTTGTTCTAAGGTTTACCAAAAAGTCTTTTAATTAGAGAACCAGAAAATTTTCAGATTTATTCTATCTATAATTTTAACTATAATACATTTTGATTGACTCAATATTACAGTCATACAATTTACAGAGTAACATATATAATAAATAATTGAGAAAATAGCATGAATTAGGAACTATTTCCCCAAAACATGTTCCATGGAATATTGTTCCATGAAAGGAATGATAACTCACACTACAGACATACACACTCTCTTCAATGATTAAATAGGACTGGCTACATAATTTGCAGGGCCCTATGCAAAATGAAAGTATGGGTCTCCTTGTTAAAAAATTATTAAGAATTTCAAGACAGTGACAGCAGAGCATTAAACCAAGCACGGATCTCTTCTAAGCATGGGGCCCTATGTGACTACACAGGTTGCACACCCCTGAAACCAGCCATGGTTAAATGATTTAAGAAATGCTGGGTTCAAAAAAGTTAAGATTTTTAAATATTTCTTTGCAGCAAGACTTCTCAGAGCCTTTTATATGCTAATGTGCACTGTGAACCTTCAAGAGGATCATATACTGTACAGCAGTCCTCAAATATATTTGAACAAAGCTCTTTTTAATTATTATCTTATAAGGATCATCTTGTAGGACCAATGTTCCACAGAAGACACATTGTAAAATGCAGCTCTGGCTGCGCAAATAGGTTGTAATACCAATTTGTTAGTCATAAATCACTATATTTTTCCCACTTTTTATGGCATTTCCCTCATATTTGGAATGAGGTAAATAGAGATAATTATAGATTCAAATAGTGTGTATTCTACTGTCCTTCACTATTTGGTCTTTTACCATTTGGATGATCAACTCAGTGGTCAAATCATCCCAAATGTTTTCTGGGCCAGAATACTAGGGATGGTCTAACTGAGAGTATATTACAAGACAACTTATTTTTTCCCCTTAATCTTGTCAATTCAGAGGAAATAACATCCTTACTTACCATTACCCAGTTCCCAAGAAATGTTGTACTTTTTGCTGGCGCTGTACTTCAACAGACTCAGGGCACTAGAACTGTTCCAGGAGTTATTGGGATTACGACGCAGTGCATTTAGAGCAAATATCAGGTGGAGTCCAGAACAATCAGCAAAGTTATAAAGTTTGTCTAGAGACCTGGCTGGGAAGAAGCAGAGAAAGGCTTGTAACTTTCAAATCAACATTCCAACCAAAGGATAATATTAGCTACTACAAAAAGCCTTTCTATGAGCTTCCCACTAATAAGGAATTACACAGTTGGGCTTCTAAAAGGGACTATTACCTTTTGGTCTGGGGTACATTTCTAGGTGATTTTAGAAAGCAGCACACAGAACTCTAGACAGAGGTTGCAAATTGGCAACCAAGTCTAGTCCATGGTATGTTTTATTTGTTAACAAAAAATTGAATTGTTGATGTTTAAAAACGGGAAGATTTCACAAAGTAGATGGATTTCTAACTTTTCTTGAAAAGTCAGAAGATCTGGCACTGCTGGGTCTATCTTCCTGCAAAACATGATAAGAATAGTGTCAGGGTACAGGCCAGGAAATATGACTCACTAATGAGTCTTGGAAAATAGCTCAGCCTAGCAGGACTTCCAAAAAATTTCACTCAAGTCTACACTTCTAATATTTCTGACAACGGAAATACTATAACCATTACTATAAATATGTTCATTGTCAGGTTGATCCCATATACCATCAACTCTAGAACCGTGGGTCTCCCCTATCCCAATCCTTCATTTCTATTGCCACTTTTATTTGTTATTTTTCTGGCTCTCATTTCCACTTACATGAGTTATTACAATGTCTGTACTTGCCTGTCTTCTTCTATATTCTTCCCATCTTGCCAATTCATTTTCCCCCAATCACTCCCATCCAGTTTCACTCACTCCTCAAAATCTTAGTGAATTTTCAATACCCTTTTCTTCCTTAGTTCAAGGCCTCTGCAACTCACCCTTAATCTTTCCCCCAACTTTAGTTGTCTCTGTTTCTCTCAATGAGTTCTTTGTAGGTGTCAGTCAGTTTTATTTATCACAGAACTCCCCGCCCCATTGACCTTTGCTCTAATTATTCTCCTCATTTGGCATGCCCTTATTCCTCTTTTAAACATATCCAGATTTTGTCTTTTCAGGAAGCATTTCTCACTTTGTTGCCGGGGCTAGAGTGCCGTGGCGTCAGCCTAGTTCACAGCAACCTCAAACTCCTGGGCTCAAGGGATCCTCCTGCCTCAGCCTCCCAAGTAGC
This sequence comes from Lepilemur ruficaudatus, assembly GCA_963574885.1. Lineage (NCBI taxonomy): Eukaryota > Metazoa > Chordata > Mammalia > Primates > Lepilemuridae > Lepilemur > Lepilemur ruficaudatus. The sequence continues at coordinate 14,566 of CAUYRT010053172.1, forward strand.
TGGGACTACAGGTGTGTGCCACCTAATTTTTTCTATTTTTAGTACAGACAGGGTCTCTTACTCAAGCTGGTCTCAAACTCTTGACCTCAAGCAATCCTCTCACCTCAGCCTCCCAGAGTGCTAGGATTACAGGCGTGAGCCACTGTGCCTGGCCTAAAAAGTCATTTTTCGTTTTAAATAGTACTTGTATTTACCATATACTACATATCATAAATCAGTAGCATTCATACAATAGAAATTTGTGATGAGAATTTTAGGCCTCCTTGGAGGCCTGGATACCAAAAAATCTAGTAGGAAATGTTCAAAAAGGAAAAACTGAAGTTTCTTCTATCTATATCATCAGAATCAGTATCCTTTGCGGGGAGGAGGAAACCATACAAAGGAATAGGCTAAGAAACTGGCTAAACTAAACAGATTCTCAGGACAATATCATTTTCTATTTAAAACATTGGCAATTATTGGCTTACTAGATCTACATCTAAATAATCACATTAATTAATATACTATGAGCTTTAGATATAATTTTTACCCAGAAGTTCCCTAAGATTTGAGAATCACTCAAAAAATAATTTGAATACAAAAAGATTAAGAGGAGTCCATTTTGAAGTCATTTAATATTTATTGTGACCTGAAAATTAATTTTTTTGAAAACTAAATTATTTTATCAGGAAAAAATTCTCAATATTCAAATAAATAACATTTTGTTCATCCAAATTCTTCATAGTTGCAATGACAGCTTATAATTTATTAAGTATGTAATAAAATATACTTATTTTCACAATTTTTAGTTTCATTTATAAACTACAATCCTTGTCAAATATCTGTATCAAAAAAAAAATTTTTTTTTTTTGAGACAGAGTCTCACTCTGTCACCTGGGTGAGTGCCGTGGCATCAGGCTGGCTCACAGCAACCTCAAACTCCTGGGCCCAAGCAATCCTCCTGCCTCAGCTTCCTGAGTAGCTGGGACTATAGTCACGCACCACCAAACCCAGCTAATTTTTCTATTTTTAGTAAAGACAGGGTCTTGCTTTTGCTCAGGCTGGTCTCGAATTCCTGAGCTCAAGCAATCCTCCCACCTTGGCCTCACAGAGTCCTAGGATTACAGGCGTGAGCCACTATGTCCAGCCATGTATCAAAATTTAATATGAATGACTAATATTCTTCTAGGCAGACTGATTCTAAGTATTCTTTTCCTAAAATTAATCATCTCCATATAATGATTATTTCCTGTATTTGTTTCACACATATTAGAAAAACAAATATCCATCAAACACCAAAAACACATCAAATCTGTGATTTCACGGATTGATGATTTAAGGCAAGGCAAAAGTTATTTACAAAGAAAAATGTGTCAACATAAAGAACAGTGTGGAGAAACAATACGGATGATTTGCTAACATGGCAAAAATTGAGAACTAGAATGCTAAAAAGTTTGGGAAATACTTCATTAAGAATAAATTTAAGTCCTGCCTCTTCCATAAAACCATTCCTGAACTCACCAACCTCCCTACAGTGACTTCACCCTTCTCTAAACTCAGGGGCTATATCATCTGTTGGCATCTGAATGCCTTGTGACATCTCCTGTGACACCGTGTTATTTTAGGATTTATCTCTTGATGTATTCACTTCCCCAGAGTGAATGGAATGTTTGCCCAGTTAAACTGTATTAAGTTCCCTAAGTCTGGTACTGTATCTCATTTTATCCTTCATAGCATCTAACACATAATTTTCTGCCTTAGAGTCAGGTTGAAGAGTTCTCATAGCCCAAATCCTTTTTGTTGTAGAAAAGTGGTCTAGTAAGAAACTGAAAGGGGTAAAAAAAAGAGATCTGTCTAAAGTAATTATTGGTGGCTTAAGAGATGTGCTCTACAGTTTATTAGAAAAGTATACATATTTGAATATATAGAATTTAGTAGATACTCAACAAATGTAATCTTCTTTGGAATATTTGCTCAGGTTTCATCTGAGCAGGTGGATACTTAAAGATGACTTTTTACTCTCTCCGCCAGAGGGGGCCAATGCCTCTATGTCTTCCAGTCAGGTTGCCTTGACATTTCACATGAGTGTAACTGTAAGGAGTACTGTCTAGCAGGCAGCTGACGATCAGGAGCTTGGGCTTGAGAGACATGTAAGAGTGAGGCTTGGGATTGGCACATCTATAAAGTGCTGATAGTTGATGGTGTGAAAGTTCTCTAGACTTCTGAAGGACAAAATGTAGAAAGACAAAACCTTAAGAAAGGTCCATATACAAGGGTCAGGGAGAAGAAAATAAAGGCAGAGAAGAAGAAAGAACCTAGATACACAATCTTAAAGAACCTGCGACAAGATGCTGGTCAATAACAGTAGGTGTTAGTGACAAAATGAAGAGAAAAAGGACTGAGGAAAAAAGTCATTAGGTTAATGAAACAGTGAGTTTAGAAACTAGATTTAGAGTGGGAATGAGAACCTAAGAATGAGTATATGGAGAACAAGGAATAGATTCTGGCATATTCAACTTATCGAAGTTCTGTAACAATAAAAGGAAAAAAGAACAAAATAGTAACTAGAGAAGCACCAGAGATTGGTTTAAAAAATTAAAGAACCAAGAACCCTTTTTTTAAAAAAGTCATTTCTTCAGTGAGGATAATCTCAGCTTTGTATTAGGAAGAAACTGATAAGGCTCAATGAATTCACACTAAGATATGAATGATTGATTAATTTCTATAGATTCCTCAGGACTTGACATTTTAAAAACAAAACAAGCCAACAAACAATATATAGGATATTCATTAGCTCGTTAATTTATTCAAGAAATATTTATTGAGCAGTTACTATGTGGTAGGCACTATTATACACCATACATAAATACAGATGATCCCTGACTTATAGTGGTTTGACTTAATGATTTTTCACCTTTATGATGGGGCTAAAGCAATACACATTCAATAGAAAATTGGAAAAATCCAAATGCCTATCAAATGGGGACTGGTTAAATAAATTAAAGAAAATTATGTAGAAAGAGACTACAAATAAGGAAAGGGCGAAGGCTAGAATAAACTTGGTAGAGTTGGATTGGTATTGGAGGTATCAGTATAACTACTGCTTTCCAATGAATGTTATTTCCATATGTGCACGTAAGTGTTGACTGATTGAGAGAACAGGCCCCTACTAGCTGCTATCAAACAATACAACTAGCACTTGGTTGTAGCAAAACAAAGAACATATAGATTATTCTTATTTAGCTAATGGAAGTTTACCTAGGAATCACAGCACTTATATAGATGCTTTAAGGTATCTGAACTGTCTCCATCTCCAACGAATCCCTCTAACAGTCATACTCAGTTCTCTGTGCTTACACATCCTGTTTCCTCAGCCTGAAATATTTATTCCCTTCACTTTCTATTAAACTATAACCTGTTTTTCTCTTATGAAGCTTCCTTTATTCTATAACAGGGGTTGTAAAACTTTTTCTGTAAAGGCCTGTGATGGTTAATTTTATGTGTCAATTTTACTGGGCCACAGGATGCCCAGATATCTGGTTTAACATTATTTGTGGGTGTGTCTGTGAGGGTGTTTCCAGAAGAAATTAGCATTTGAATTTGATAGAGTAAAGCAGATAGCCCTTTCCAATGTGGGTGGGCAGATGAAGGCCTAAATAGAACAAAAAGACAGGGGAGTTAAATTCTCTTTCTGTGTGACTGCTTCAGCTAGGACATTGATCTTCCCCTGTACTCAGTGCTCCTGGTTCTCAGGCTATCAGATCCAAACTAGAATTCATACAATCGACCCTCTGCTTCTTAGGCCTTTGAATTACACCACTGACTTTCCTTGGTTTCCAGCTGGCAGACAGTAGATCATGGGACTTCTCAGCCTGCATAATCACAGGGGTCCATACCTTATAATACATATATAGGCTCTGTTTTTCTGGAGAACCCTAATATAAGAGCCATATAGTAAATATTTTAGTTCTTGTGGGCTACACAGTATCTCTGTCACACACTCTTTTCTGTCTTTTAAAGCCTTTAAAAATGCAAAAACCATTCTTAGCTCATACTGGGTTCCAGACCTGAGGGCTATGGACAAGTTATTGCAAAATTCCAGACATTATTCTATCTCTAGACTGAATAAGTAACACATGTTTACACATATGTACACAAAACAAATTATTTTTAAAAGCATCATTGAATTCATAATAGCTTCCTGTCCTTATTAATTTTCTTAATCAGTGAGCACCAAAATTGCAATTGGCATTATGCAGTGTCCACTAAATGCCTCAATATGAAAAAGAAGTCTTTATGCAAGGACTTAGAAATGTAATTTCCATGTACTCTCTTAAAGGAATTATTTAAGGTTTCATTTCAGTCAAACAAGAGACAAAGTCATGGGATCCAGAGGGAGTAGATCAAACCCAGACAGTAATAATGGAAAGCTCCAGAATGAGGACTACACAGCAGAACTAGAGGGGAACCAGTTTACATTAGAACATTTCAGCCTCTGACAAAAAGGATAGAAAAATATGTGACTGTGGCAAAGATATATTTTGTAAGGGGGAAAAAACCATTTAAAACTTGAGAACAAATGAGCTAAATAAGAAAGTCAAGTCCATTATAAAATAAACTAAAATGTAATATGGTCTTAAGCAGTTTTAGGACTATGAAGTAAAGAGAGACTATTTGACCTTCATGATAGAAAAATTCTTTGAGTGACCCAGGAGTTGTGACATTAGACTAGAAAGCAGAAAATGTTAACCTAACATAGATATTGTCCTAGCAGTAAGTGACATTTATATTGTCATAATTATGTAAATCCTCTTTATTGCTTTTCAATATTTGGATACTTTCTATAGAAAAGCATAGAGGATTTGACTGGGGTTGCAGAACAAAATGTGAATAATACTAATGATAAAGTAAATTTACCAAGTTGTAATGAAAAAGTAAAAATAAATGTGTTACTGAAAATGGCAGGAGCCTTGAAAGATAGTGGGGGAAGTAGATAAAAAGATATCAGTATTAATATCCTCATCTAACAGAGCAGAGCATCAATAAATATTGTCAAAAGTTCAAATAGGTATCTTCACTCCCATGTTTATCCCAGCACTATTTGCAATAGCCAAGATACGGAGCCAACCTAAGTGCCCATCAACAGATGAATGCATCTGATGAATGAATAGCATTCTACTGTGTATATATACCACATTCATGTATCTCTGTCACATACTCTTTTTTGTCTTTTAAACCCTTTAAAAATGCAAAAACCATTCTTAGCTCATACTGGGTTCCAAATCTGAGGGATACGGACAATTATTGCAAAATTCATCAACAGATGAATGATTGTGGTATATATACACAACGGAATACTATTCAGCCATAAAAAGGCATGAAATCCTGCCCTATGTGTCAACATAGATGAACTTGGGGGATGGTATGTGAAGTGAAATAAGCCAGGCACAGAAAGACAAATACTGCACGATCTCACCCATATGTAGAATCTAAAAAAAATGTTCATTTCATAGAAGTAGACAGCAGAGTGGTGGATAACAGAGATTGGGGAGGTTAGGTGGTGGGAATGAGGAGAAGTTGATTAAAGAATAAATACATAATTATAGTTAGATAGGAGGAATGAATTTCAAGAGATCTATTATACATTAAGGTGACTATACTTATGATGATATATTGTATTCTCAAAAATGTAAACACAGTGACTGTTATGTGTTCTCACCACAAAAATGATAATTGTGAGAAATAAAGTCAGATAACAAGAACTGGTGAAGGTGTAGAGAAATTGGAACCTTTTGCATTGCTGGTAGGAATGTAAAATATTGTAGCCACCGTGGAAAATAGTGGTGGTTCTTCAAAGAGCTAAACTTAAAATTACCATGTGATTCAGCAATTTCACTCCTAGGTATATACCCCAAAGAACGGGAAGCAGGGACTCAAACAAATACTCATACATCAATGTTCACAGCAGCATTATTCACAATAGCCAAAATGGTAGATAGAACCCAAGTGTCCATCAGCCAATGAATGATAAACACAATGTGATATACCTATACATTGGGATACTATGATATAAAATATATGTACTATCATATAAAAATGATATATATATCATTCATACACATATATATAAAGAAATGAAATTCTGTAACATGAAACAACATGGATGAAACTTGAAAACATATGCTAAATGAAAGAAGCCAGATGGAAAAGGACAAATACTGTTATATTCCAATTATATTAAGTATCTAGAATAGGCAAATTCATAGAGATAGAAAATAAAATAGTGGTTATCAGGGGCTGGAAGAGTGGGGGATGGGAAGTTACTACTTAACGGGTAGATGGTTTCTGTTTAGGAGGATGAAAAAGTTCAGGAGATGGATAGTGATGATAGTTATACAACATCATAAATGTACTTAATGCCAATGAATTATACACTTAACATGGTAAGTTTTATGCTATCTATATTTTATGTTGTCTGTATTTTATCTTTCTATATATATATATATATATATATGCGCACACAATAAGGAGAAATGCCTAGACGTTACCAAGGATGTGCGGTGGTTTTTGCTTTCTTTTTTATAATTTGGTGTTTCTAATATTTGTTTTACTGTAAATATATATTGTATAAGGAGCTATATTTACACAATATAAATATATGTAGTATAAGGTCTGGTGGGGTAGTAGATAAGGAAATCAGTTATTGCGGTTTATGGTAATGTACACATGGAGCTGGGGGCATCTAAATCAGATTGCGGGGGTGCCATGGTAGAGTCCCTACGGGGGTGCCATGGTAGAGTCCCTAAAGAGAGAATGAGCAGGAATGAGCCAAGCAAAGAAGTGGGGTGGAGGAGAGAAGGCATTATAGAGGCATTGAAAGTGCCTGCATTTTACTAACCAAGTCAGCAAGGTGACTCAGCATTAAGTTTCTCATCTGTAAAATGGTGACAATAATCATTAATAGTCCTTCAGTACAGGGTGATTAAGGCAGACAATGTGTATGAAGGGCATCACAAAGAGTCTGACATGTGTTAAGTAGTCAAAAAAGCTAGGTGTTGCTACTGTCCGTATCGTTGTACTCAGCTGCAGCCAAACTGCTAGGTTTGAATCTTGGCCTGGCCATTTACTTGCTGTGTGTCCTTGG
>CAUYRT010053178.1:0-62906 GCA_963574885.1 Lepilemur ruficaudatus
AGTGGGCATCCTTGTCTGGTTCCAGTTTGAAGTGGGAATGATTTCAGTTTTTCCCCATTTAGTATGATGTTGGCCGTAGGTTTGTCATAAATGGATTTGATAATTTTAAGGAATGAGCCACCTATACCTATTTTGTTTAGAGTCTTTATCATAAAGTCATGTTGGACTTTATCAAATGCTTTTTCTGCATCTGTTGAGAGAATCATATGATCTTTATTCTTGGTTTTATTTATGATGCGAATTGCATTTATAGATTTGCGAATGTTTAACCAGCCTTGCATCCCTGGAATAAAGCCCACTTGGTCGTGATGGATTATTTTTTTGATGTGTTGCTGAATTCTATTAGCTAAAATTCTGTTGAGAATTTTTGCGTCTATATTCATGAGGGATATTGGTCTGCAATTTTCTTCTTTTGTTGGGTCCTTTCCTGGTTTTGGAATTAAAGTGATGTTCACGCCATAGAATGAATTTGGAAGGATTCCATCCTACTCAATGTTGTGGAATAAATTCTGAAGAATAGGTATGAGTTCTTTTTTGCATGTTTAGTAAAACTTGGACGTGAAGCCATCAGGTCCGGGGCTTTTCCATTTTGGGAGGTTCTTAATTACTGCTCCAATTTCTGAGCTTGAGATTGGTCTGTTTAGGAATTCTGTTACCTCCTGGGTGAACTTAAGTAAAAAGAACAAACTGGGAGGCATCAGTCTTCCTGACTTCAAGTTGTACTATAAAGCAATAATAATCAAATAAGTTTGGTATTGGCACAAGAACAGAAGCATTGATCTTTGGAACAGGACTGAGAATCCAGAGATGAAACCATCTACATATGGTAAGCTTGTTTTGTTTTTTAACCAGTGTGGTTGTTTCATGACAGGAAGTAGTTCTTGTGCTTTTTTTTTTTAATGATTCACCATAAACACAGCCACGCATTTAATAAGGTAATGTATCAAGAGCCTTGGATGCTTCAGTGGTTAATGAATGTGGCAGGATTCTTTTCAAATCAACAACTCTGAGCAAGAGATAAACAGCAGTGTTTAAACAATGAAGAACTTTGAATAAGGAATTAATGGGGTGGAGAATTACTGCTTTTAAGCTGAAAGGATCTCATAACCACTCCCACAATCAAACAATTTCTATTCAAAATGATTTTTTTGATTGAAGGAAGTAAGACATTTGTGCATATAACCAGCCTATCCAAATTTACTAAGTGTGCCCTACCCCCACATATATGTGTGCATGTTCTCTCTCTCTCTCTCTCTTTCTCTCTCTCTCTCTCTCTCTCTCTCTCTCTCTCTCTCTCGCACACACACAGGGGCCTCACAGAAGCCAATTTCCAGAGAATGAAGATATAGTGTGCTTTCTGGAGTTATCAACCACAGTGAAACCCATCTCAAGCAACTTCTTATATTTAATGTTCATTTTTCAATCCTTGGCCCTAGACACAAAGCAGTATTTCCTCCCTGTGCAGTTTACTTCTTTCAGAACCTTGAAGAATGGTGTAAACAAATCTCCCAGCTCTGTGGTTTTTACTAAATCAGAACATTACACATTTCATCACTGATTGCTCTTAGTCAATGTGTGTACATTTGTTCCCTAATTATCCATAATTATAGTTCTTTCATGCTTTCTAAGAACTCAGAAGACAAAGTGAAGAGACAACAAAACCTAGACTGGATACAAATCAAATATAAGGAAATAAAAATAAATGACAAAGCTTCTTAAGAACAGGTGTACGAAAGCTTTGAGTTACTTAAAACAGCTCTAAGAAGTCAGTAAAGGGAGAAAAAACAAAGAATAGATCTACTTTGGTAATGTATTAACTGTTAAAATATGTAAATTTTCAATTCCATCTAGATCTGAGTCCATCAATATCACTCCTTCCTCCTCACTTTAAAGAAAAAATATGTGCCCAATCTGAGGTTTATTGGAATAATATATACACCCTCACATCCCCTTCTCCAAACTTATCTTTTACTTGTAAACTACTTAATGATATATATAGTTCCCAAAACATAAATTTTTATGTCATCTGACTCAATATTTAGACCATTCTACTCAATAATGCTTCTGTTATCCCTAACATTAAAGATTCTTTCCTCAACAACATTTGACACAGGAATGTAAACCAACTATTAAATTACTTTAATAATTTAATTACCGGCTATCTGGTACTGGTCACATTTCAGAGAAGTATTTTCACATGTCAGAGTCTGGCATTGCTTCTACATTATCTGCATCATTCTCTTGTACGCAGTCTCTCCCTACTATAACACATTTACACATCTGAAGAGTGCATGTTACCACATGCGAGTGCGCACCAATTCAGGTCATGAAGTCTCTGTGCCACACAACTCTAGATGCCACTCACGTAGACTACAAGACTAGTGCCCCTCACATCAGCAAATATATACCAGAATGCTTACTTATAATGACAGCTGTGACCGACTGTCAGGTAAATAGGCATGCTCATGTTGACAGAGCCACGCACCCCTGCCCAGTAGGCAGACAACATCAAGTGGCTTTATCTGAAGTCTGTTTGGCATGCATAGACTCAGATGGTTAACATACGACTCTGGTGAAAATAGCGCATCTCTACAATAAATTCACTTTTCAGGTGGACTGACCCCTGACTGACCACTGAGCTTGCCTGTCTGCCCAAGCTTTCTGCTGGGCAGTGAAAAGAACACCATTGCTACTTGAGATTTCCTCTTTTACCTTCCAGGAAGGCTTCTATTCACACAGCACAACACAATTGACTAGGCTTCCCTTCCTAAGTTACAATCCCATCCTGATTTCCTGATGTACTGGATCAGCCATGGAACAAGGTCCTCTAGTTATGCTCAGAGGGCCTACCACACCCTTTTGAGATGTTCCTTACACATAGTGGGTCATTTTTGGCCACATGTCCCTGATATCTTCACTGTAGCTGATTAGAATAAGAATAATTGGGTCTGAAAGCCAAAGACAAGAGTTTTCTGCACTGGCCAGAGGCCTACAAAATAGCTTGAAATGAGACTGCTGTCCAAGAGGATGCTATGCACTATTGACTTTGCCAATCCATTTAGACCCTCTCATGTGATGCATTTGAAGGAGACACACAGAGCAGTCTGGCAGTTGCGTCAAGAAGCAAAATGTACTATAAAACAAGGCGGTATAAGGAATCGTGAGGAACAGAAGTCATGAGGCAATAAAGCCTTAAATAATAAGAAAGCACTAGTGAGGGAGGTGGTAAATTGAGTCAGTACTGGCAGGAACACAGAATTGTGGACTCATTGCAATAGCAAAGCTTTGAGGATGGAGCAATGGACACCCAAGTCTGATGAAAGTCTGTTGGGTCACACCTGAGACTAAAGCTCCTGTTGAATCCTGAGAAGGCTTTGGGGTCTATAACCCTAGTTACAAGGCTCCTGAGTATGTTTCCTGTCTCTTTTACTTCCCTGTGATTCTTTTCAATAACAGTCCATTATTTGAGGACACCTGAATGGGTCTTTGTTTACCATCTTAAATGAGTCTGATCAATAATTCTGAAGTTGCCACTTGATCACATTTATTGAAGTGTCACAGTCTCCTATTAATAATCCCTGGCCAACCACTTGAGCCCAGGTGTTTCAGGTTTCAATGAGCTACGATGATGCCACTGCACTCTACCCAGAGCAACAGAGTGAGACTCTGTCTCAAGAAGAAAAAAAAAAGAAATTGAACCTCACTACCCACTTCATATAATAATAATAATAATCCCTTAGAGTTTACTCCTACAGTTAATCAATACCACGTGTGGATTTTACTTATCAAACTCTTAGAGGCAAATTTATTTCCATGTTCTCAGGTGGCACCTAACTGCCGCTCTGGTGCACTGACTCATGCAGATTCTTTTTTAACTCTTTATTTTGCTTACAAGCTGAATTGCCACATTGCAGAATATTTCTGCCAGCACCTTAATTAGTAGGACCACCTACAATCTTACTCAAGTATGGTGGGAAAGCAGCGTTCCCTTACTAGAGGCGATAACTTTAAGAAGTGACCTGCACTTGGAGTAATGTAATTTTGCCCTAATCATGAATCATTTGCAGCCAAATTAAGCAGAGGCTGATCATGGCTGCAGTCTTCTAACCAAGATGTAGCAGGTTGTCCATCCTTTAAGTTTAGGGCATCATTGCCTGATTATTCATGCATTCAATTTTATAACAAAACAGCACTTCAGCATTATCAAAGTCCTAACCATATGATTGGTATGAGAAGGTACTTGTGGCCTGTCCTTTTCACCCAGTGTAATGCCCAAATCCCAGAATGGAAAACAAAATTGTCAATGACAGAGAATGTGAGAGAACCATCAAACATTCGGTAATCAGAAGGACAAATTAGAAACAGGAGTCACAATTTTAGTGGGTCTAATTTTTCATCCCAGCAGACAATAGAAACAAGATAGATTGTGACTGTCATCTCTTTACAGTATCTGACACTAGCACACACTCCCTCTCCTCTCTGTGTCACACTTGCCGTCTAACCTCACGTTGTTACCTACCCTGTCAATGTTGAGCTTATCAGGGTTTCAAGTTGAAGTCATGATCTGAGATTCAAGGGCTGCAATGATGCTATTCAATTAAAATGGTGAAAAGCTCGGTGAGAAGTCAGCAATTACCCCCATGGAGGAGGCCAGAGGGACAGAAAGGCTTTTGGCAGAATTTGGGCAGAAGAGTACTTGATTGCAATAGCTCCGAAGCTACAGAATTCCTTTCCCAGAATTGTCTCTCTGGCCACAAATCTGCAACATTCTTCCTGTTGCTCTGGGTCATTAGGCATGTGGAGGAAGTGAAGTTACTCCACTGGTGGTGACTCTGAGCTTTACCAGGCTGCAGGGCTCTTTCCCTCGTGTCAGAGGAAAGAACACCGCTGTGGCTCACCTAGTGTTGGGGGCTGCACTGAAGGAAAGAGAAGAGGAGATCATCTGCCCGGTCATTCATCCTAATTCACCAAAGTTTAGTGAAGACGCGATAGCTCCCTTGTGACATTTTATTAAACAAAACTCAGTTTTGTTTAAGCAGATTAATAGGCTTATATTCATTAATTCATATGTGATTCAATGAATTAATGATTCCATTAAGCGAGAACTATTTGGAGATTTAGAAATATGGGAAAACTGCAATAAGTTTTTGAAAGTACATACATATATGATAAATTTGATGTTACCTTCCTATTGTAAGCAGTATTCCCAAATGAAAATAGTATCTAGCTGGGATGATTTGACTTCCATGAGTGGGGGAATACAGTTGAAAATATAATATAATGAGAGCATTGAAAGACATACAAAGCATATCCTTTTTTAGCTGCCTTTGTTCTTCCTACTCTCACATATAATAGTAAAAAGTCTAAGAAAGGATTTCTTATTTGTTATGGATTTCAGAGCAGTCTCCATTCTGTAGGGAATCCTGTTTCTGCTTACGTACCTGAGTGATAGTCAACATTTACTGTTGCAAAAATTTTTTTACCTAGAGTTTTAAATAACATTTCTAAGCTGCTGTCTCTTCATACCCCAAACCTCTCTGAGTAGGGGATTGGAGTCCTTGCTAGTGATGGTTTCCCATCACTGCCATTGCTGTAGAAACAATTGTTAATGCCAGAAACCCCAGGACTCTAGCAAACTCCCCAACAGATCTCAGCAGAGAGAGTCACGTTACTAAATCTTACTTAAGCCTAAGGCTCCCTCTGGGGTGTGTGTGTACACGTATGTTTGTGTGTGTGTGTGTGTGTGTGTAGGTGTGTGTGTGTGTGAGTTATTCGCTTTGTAAGCAACAAACTGTGGCAACTGAAAATATGTGAACAGGATTTCATATTGAGATGGAAAGAAATTTGTAACAATCTGGCACTTTAATGGTCTATGTAAGAACTGTGTAGTATTGTGTCTCATGTACAAATAAGCCAGTCCTACTGATGAAAATATAACTTTTATGAATAGTCAAACTAAGCACTTCTGAGATAAACTGAAGGAAAGAAAAGAAGTCAGGGATAGAAGAGATGTGAATAATAGAGTCAGCAGAATTGGGGAAAGGGTCCTGGTAAGCCCTGCCCTCCTCTCTGCCAGAGGGAATCTGCCTTTGCTTCAATTTCTTCTCCCCTGCAGGGCTCCGTGGCGTGGAGAGGCTGCTTAAACCAGCCCCGTGCCCACAGTGACTGCCCAGCGCTTGTATCTTTCATCTACCGGTGAGTGAAACTCTTTATGGGGAGCTCCCAGAACACATGCTAGCCTATTGGTACCCCCATTGTAGTCCTTAGGAGGAAAATAAAATAGAAAACAGATAATCTGGTTTTATGACTCATTAGCAGCTTAGATAGCAGGTGATGCCTCTCTATAGTAAATGAATCAGTAAAAGGAAAACCTATGTTTGGGAGAACTTCAATCCCCTTACATTATTTTATGTGTCTGTTGAATGGTGGCACTGGGGGCCATCCAAAGCAGCAAGGTACAATCATGGCTTGGGTATTCATCTCCAACTCATATTTGTAAATCCGTTGAAGCTATGACCCAGATGGTCCTATTGTGGAGCCTGAGAACTGTGAAATTTATATAAGTTCTTGGAAATACTTCCTAAAAATCCTGGCTCTTCTCCTATCTACTTTCTTCATATATGCCAGTTATTCTTGCACCAATCACTTTCAAACAACCTGGACTCTTCCCTCTACCTCCCTTCCCTGTTTCACTTGTTACCATTCACCTCCCAGCCTCCTGAGGCTACATCATCAAAGTCCAGATCTAAACCCTGTGGAAAGAGCCCTGCATAGAACAGGAGGACCAAGGAGAGACTGAGCAGGGAGAGGCTTTTGTTCTCAGTGGGGAGGAAAGCCCAAGGGTAATTGCATATTATTTCTTGCATCCTAACATATTATGCAATTACGTTGTTTTATTAACAGCAGAACTAATGGAATATAATTTTGTTGGGGAGCAGGAAAGAGGGGATGAAGAAGAGGTAATTTTAGAAACACGTACAGTGTACTACAGAAGTAATGAACTTGTATGTTCACACATTCTCATGCAATGCAAAAGATACAAAAGTTAAACACTATGAAAAATCTCTCATCTCTGTCTTGAGCCACTCTCTCCCACTGTCTGGAGGCAACAAATATCAGTTTCTAGTGTGTCCTTGCAGAGATGTGTGATGCACACACGTGCAAACGTATGTTCTCTCCTCCACCTCTTCTCACCCAAATGGTAGCATCCTACACATGCTGTCCTGCTCCTTGCTCTTTTCTCCCACTGATTAAACTTGGAGATGATCTCCTACCTGTACCAGGACAGATTTCTCATTTTTGTGGGTGGGTAGGATTCAAATGTGTGTGTTGGTGTAAGAGAGGTGCATTAAATGGTACCTGTGCTTTTCCCACCTATGGTTTGGGTTAACTGAGAAATGAGACAAAGTGCAAGGCCAATAAAGATTTAGGGTCAAAATCTTTTTATTACTGTTAAAGCCAATACTGGAGAATGTAGCTCAGGTGCACAAGAACAATGATTTCCTAACTCTGAATCCCCAGATTGACCAAGCCAGACATAGGCAGCTCAGAGAGCACCACGGGCCTCCTTACACGGATGCCTTCCCACAAGGTGGAGCAGATCTGAATGTGCATCAGGCTGATCCCACAGGGAAGGATGGACCAAGGAGCTCAGCTGCACTAGCCCAGGTTCTCACTCAAATTCACAAATAGGTAACTCATTTCAGTAAATAGTGGCAAGAAATTAAGAATGTTTAGGGAAAAATCCTTCCTGATGGAAAGCAAAGGTGTGGCAGTAGCATCCCCCATAACCTCAACATTATGAATGAACCAAAATTTAGTTAACGGATCCCTTATTGATAGACATCTACAAGGCTTCCAATCCTTCCAATCCTTCCAAACATGTAAGAATACGAATACTCAAAAATGACTAACATTGTACATACGAAATTTTACACATATGAAATGATGAAATCCTGGGGGTGAAATTGCTGAGTTAGTTATGTGCATTTAAAATTTTGCTATATTGCCAAATCACCCTATGTGGAAGTCATACCAGTTTCCTCAGAAATTTGTGAAAAGGTTTATTTCTCCACATCCTTTTCAACATGATGTATTAGTAAGATATTAATAAGACCTTTTGATTTTTGCCAATCTGATACACAAAATTTGGTATCTTTATGATGTTGTAATTTGTCTTCTGTCATTATGAGTAAAGTCAAATACCTATCTTAAATTTAAGAACTCTTTTTTCATCTTTTAAATATGAACTGCCTCTTCATATTCGCCATCCATTTTTCTGTTAGATTTTGGTGGGGTGTTTTTAAATTCATCTGTAGAAACTTTTACATTTAAAAAAATGTACGTGGATGAAAAAAAAAGATGGCTGACTAGAGACATCGCTTGCCAGACTGTCCCATTTACTAGTTGCACAAATCTAAGCAAGTAAACTTTTCTGAGAATATAGTTTTCTCTTTGTTGTGAGGATTACATGACAGAATATTCAAGGTTTGGTAAAATGCAGCAGTCGTTAATATTTATTTTTTAATCTTAAAATGTCTCCTTTTAACTCATCCTTTCATATTCCCTCTGCAATGACCTGTGATCATGGATAACAGAACTACCATTTGTAGTTTGGGGCTAGAAAGCCCCAAAGAAGGGACCAAAATCTTTCAGCAACCTTTTCCATGGGGGAGATGAAGCAGAGGTTGGTCTACTCCAGATTTCTGGGGCACACTTACAGGCTTCGCATGATGAGCTTAGGTATAGCTTAGTAGAAACTATGTTCAACACTCTTATTTAAGATGCAAACTCCGGTGTAGAGTCTTAACTTTTGTGAAGTAAACAGTTAGATGTTTTTGTTTGCCTATTAAATATACCAAGATCATTTGCAAGTAGGGAGTTGTGATATTGGAAGCTTTAACACAGAACTGGTGAGATATTTGTGTTTTCTCCATTACTTCTCACATAGAATTAGAAGGAAACAATTTCTTCTCTCATTTTCAAAGAGGCCCTTTAACTCAACCACCCTAAATGTATCTCCCATATTCTCAAATATATACAGAACAATAGATTTGCCAATTTTCTGAGTATCAGATTCCAGAGAGTAACAATGATTAGAACATCTTCTTTTGGTAATCATAGTCTTTCTTCCTGTTTTAGTTTTTTTCCCCCTACTTTGTGTAAATGAAAAATAACTGATCACAATCTATCTGTTGCTTCTTCTTCAGGAAAATAATTATTAACTGTATCTCAGCCTTTTCTTATAAAAATACCAGCTCCTGTGAATGCTTCCCCCAAATGTTCATTGGAGATTATTCAGCCAAGGAAGAATGAGAGAATTAGAGCCAATTATGATAATAAGACACGAGGTGAGTTAATCACAGCAAAACAAAAATGAATAATCGTTAGTGGCTGATGAGTGCACTTTGTAAAGAATTCAATATCTATAATTTTTAATTACTCTTAGACACTGACTCTTGACAAAATATAGCATTTGTGGATAATACCAGTAGATGTTGCATGGTAATTATGTAATATAATTTGGTATACTGCAGATTTGGGCATTTGAAGATGTATATTAATGGTAAAAAGCAAAATGAGTATTTTGCTATTTTAATGCTTAATTTCTGTTTTCTGTTAAAAGAAATTCAGTGTTTATAGCAGAGTGGCTTAGGTAGAATCACAAAATCAGAGAATTTCAGTACTGAAATAGACCTAATAAAGTATCCTGTTCCAGTTGCTTGGATTTACACATGAGGACACCACAACTCAGAGTTGTAGAGGAATTTGCCCAAGTCACTTGATGTGTTGACAGCCATGATTGGAGTAGTATCCAGCCCTGACTTTTAGTCTAGGGCTTATTTCATACCATATACTGTACTTTTTAAAGCAACACTTACTTGAGTAACAGTACTATTGGATATATTTTGCACTAATTTTTTGTCTTCACTTCTTTATTTATGACAATAGATTTTTATAGAACTTTCTAGAACACAGTGTGGTTACACAAAGATAATATCACCCAGATTTTTCTGGATAGTTCTGTTTTCAAATCCTCTGATTTACTCAGAGATTGAGTGAAGCATGGTTACAATTTGGCCTTTCCATTACCTTCCATAGAGTAGACAATCCATAACCATCTCTTAACTAATGTCCTAATATTAATGACTGACTCAAGCAACCAACTTTTGCCCACAATAAGCCAAGCACAGAAGCAGCCGAGGCATGTGTTCAGTCGGCATTCTTATAAAAAAACAGAAGCCATATTTGGGAAATGTGCTCTGTATAAATAGCCAGCCTTCTAAATGTACACTTGGAATCTTGTTTTCCAAAACAAGTCTTTAAACTACATCCCTCATGTCAAACAGAGATTAACTTTTGACACTGGTTTTAGGCTACTGTTCCAGAAAAGAGCTTCTTTGGTTGAGAGCCTGTGATCGGTGGGAAGCAATTTTGCACACGGAAGCAACAGGCACAAACAGGGCGCTTCTCCTTTCACAGTTTCAGCAGTGCTTCATGGTTCTGCTTGTCTGACTACTTCAGTCTTTCCAAGGACTAGTAAGTGAGCTGAAAATGTCAAAGACAATAATACATATATTTTTGGCAAACAGGGTAAGAATCATCTGTAGATTTGAGTGGTGGGTATTGATACTGAATAATGAGCTGTTCAGAGCAGTTCCCTTGCATGGCCCCCTTCCCTGAAAGACACCCAGACTTTTTTTAAAGCAATCCCAGAGGTCTCACTAGAAGGAATAAACAGAGGAGGGTTATTACTGCTGTCTCTCTAGTGTATAAGAGACTGTATCCAACCCCTAGTGACGTCAGTAATGTGATTATGATTCATCAGACATGTGTGCATGTCTCTCACCTGCTTCAGATGCCAGCCTGTGAGCGAGGAATGCATCAAGAATGGGCTGGCTTTCTCACCCCTACTCTCATTCAAATTACATTTGGTTTGAGAAACTTGCTTACTGTTGAGTACGTATGAACTAAAAGTATATCATAATGCGAGGCCACTGTAACATTGCAGCATGGAATCAAGAAAGGTATAATTTATATTCCATTATAGAGGATTTGATTTGAGCCCATGATTATAAGGTATCTGGCTCTAGGACCTGTCTGCCTTTCCCTTGATGGTCTTATTACTGTAGAAGGGCCCCTGGGAGTCATGTTCTTGCATTCCATGGTCACATTACGATTGCTAAAGACACAGGAGGCATATTTCTCTCTCCAGGGAGATTAGCCCTTCATCCCTATTCTTATTTCCTTCTACTTTCTCTCACATATATACACACGAGAAAGACAGTGTGAAATTTTACTTATTTGGCATAACACATAAAACAACAGACATAATTTTTCTTACTTTAATATAGTTGATTTGTAAACATTTTATAACTATAAATTCAAATTATATTTTTAAAAAAAATTTTTTAAGAGATGGGGTTTTGCTCTGTTGCCCAGGCTGGAGCACAGTGGCATAATCACAGCTCTCTGTAACCTTAAACTCCTGGGCTCAAGTGATCTTCACACCTCAGCCTCCTGAGTAGCTGGAACTACAGGGGCATGCCACTATGCCTGGCTAATTTTTTTTTTATTTATTGTAGAGAAGGGGTCTCACTGTGTTGATCTTGAACTCCTGGGCTCAATTGATCCTCCTGCCCCAGCCTCCCAAATCAAATTATATTTTTAAAAATATTGTGTATATATTTTTTCCAGAAAATTTGATCATATGAGATAGAATAATGATTTATGAGGACACATGCTCTGGTGTCTGGTGAGGTATCCAGGTTGGTATCCATATCTTATATGTAAGAAGAAGTCTCATTTTTCCCTAGGTCTTTCCCTAACCCACCCTAAGGGGCAGGAACTCAAGGTGTTCAGGTTAAGTATTTTTTTTTTTTGGTTGGTTGAATAATACTTTGCGTAAAATATATTTAAAAGGATTAACTTCCATTAACCTCCCCTAAGTGCCCCTGGGGGATTTGCTTTCAGAGTGATCTATTTATAACATTCAAAGGAAGGGAGAAAATAAAAGAGAATTTTCTTCTAACAAGAGAAAGTGGACTCAAGCTTCAGCTTTGAAAATTAGTGTTATATTGGTAACAATGTTTTTGTTTTAAAAATGCCATGGTCCAGGGTAGCATGAGTGTAGTGGCTAGAGGAAAATTCTTTTCATCAATGAGCAAGAAGATCCACCTACCTCCTACTAGTCTGGGTGGCTTAGGTAGCTGATTAAAAGCCAGCCTCAGAAATTGCCCTAAATGATTTTTCCAAAAAATTGGTAAAATCCATTCTTTTGAATACAAACATTTCTTACTACAGACTATCTTTGAATGGTCAGAAATGTGAAAAATGACCTTTTAAACAAATTGTTGTGTGATAAATGGAAAGGAGTTGCCAGATGTTCAACAAAGTAAAAAAAATGGCTGGAACATCCAGTCATGGAGTTGTGCCCAGTCCAGGAGCAAGATGACCTTGCTCATTCTTATGGCGCCAAACACCAGCGTTCAAAACTCAATGGGCCTCCGTGGGTGTACACTGTGGAAGGTGCTGCCAGCAAATGTTTTCTGGCCAATGTGCACACACACACCTGCAAATGCTGCAGCATCATACACAGATAGAAACAGGTCGTGTAGCATCCTTAGTATAAATATATCTAGATCCATCACCCAAACAGTGTGGGTTTGAGTTTTGAAACTGCATGATTATCCTTCTTCCTATGTGCCTGCTTTCAATCAAGAAGATGAAGGACACATGGAAAAGGTCCCTCTCCCGAGGCAACTCTTCAAGTAAGAAGGCTAGACATGAAGCAAAAAGCTAGAGAACCTTCTTTCCTTCCCGGATGCTAATCACTTACTCCCCCAAACCCCTTTCTTCTATCTTCCTCACTGACTCCAGAGTCACTCACTAGTAGATGCAGGTCATGTCCAGTTTTCAATTTCTGTTTTCAATTTCAGTGTCTTTATTGGCATCACAAGGTGTACAAGTGCTGCCCAAATTAATACATCATGACTCTGTGCCTTAGAACAAATGGTGTTTGAAGTTTGTTTCATATAACTTATTTCTGTGACAGTGACAATGCCAACTGCTTATAAGGCTGTCTTGGTTCTTTATTTTCTCAGCCAAGAAGTGTGTAGGTCTACGCTTCTCACTTGCTAATCCAAGTCAATTTACTAGTTTTGATAGTTGGAGGGAAATGTGATCTCTGACTTCTTTGCGGGCAGGGAAGATGAAGAGTCCAAGTTATACAGGGCAACAGTGCCACTGCTGAGGATGTGTCAGCCTGTGCTCTCAAGGTCAGGTTCCACCACCTCAGGAGGCAAGTTGCTTAGCCTCTCTGTCTCTGTTTTCCTGTCTGTATACCTTTTGTACTTTCAAAATTTATAATGTGAGTATAATTTGCTTATTCAGAATGAAATAAAAGTATTTCTAACAACAAATAAACCAAGCAGGTATTATGTCCAGGATGTACCAGGAGAAGAAGCCTGGAGTTGCTTGGATGGTATCACAGTGATCAGGTCTGACATGAGGAGATCCTGTGCCTGGGAGTGTGCGTGGAGAGGACGGGCCAGCAAACAGCCCAGCCTCTGAACCCTGAATGAGGGCGGGAATGCGGTGGGCCCTGCTGTGGCAGCTGGCAGAGGACCCTTTCAGGAGGCACATCCTCCCCTAGGGCTTTTGCCACCCAGACCCTTCAGCTCTCACTAGGCTTCCCCTCCCCCCACTTCTCCTCTCTTCCTTCCTTTCCACCTTCATAGGTTTCCTGATGAATCCTGAATCAGAACTCCTCTCAGTCTTCCTTATCTTTATATTCTTTATCTCACTGGAGACTGTCTAATGTATGCTTGTGGTTTCCAGTACATTTTAAAGGTTTTTGTGCTATAACTCCTCTTTTCTGTTTCAGGGAGCCCATCTGTCTGTCAGTTCTAGCTCCATACTCCTGTGATTTTCTGCTTCTCCCATCAAGAGCGAGCGTTCCCGTCCCCTTGCTTCTGGGCTGGCCTCGTGACTGACTTTGGCCAATAAGATGTGGCAGAAGTGACACCGTAAGAATTGAGAATGTTCTGCTCTCACCCACTTGGAACGCAACTCTGAGACGACCATGTCAAGAAGCCTGGTCCAGCCACGTGGAGGAGAAGCCAGTGGCCTTGCTCCATCTCACACAAATCGCCAGAGATGTGAGAGGAGCCACTACTGAACTGCCAGGGGACTACAATGGCATGAATGACTGTGGCAAGTTGCTGAACTACAGGAGTATGAGCAAATCAACCATGGTTATTTTAAGCAACTAAGTTTTGGGTCGTGCATTTCGCAGCAATAAGAAACTGAGCCAGGGGTTCGGATTAAATGTGGTGTTAGAACATTCCCTCTTGTTTGTCATTAGGTATAGCTGTGAATTCACAAACAGGCAGGTGGCAGTCACAGTTAAGGGAGGAAACAGCAGCTGGGTAGGTAGAAACTTCAGGCCTATCCCCCCTGAAACATTCCCTTCCCAGAAATAGCAGCACAATTCACAGCAGCAGTTTTTCTGTGGAAGATACAATTTTTTTTCACTTACTGAGCATGTATATATAACAGAGGTCACAGTTTCATATCTTTTATTGGTAGTTAAAGTCAAGACTAGCTTACATACTCCTTTCTAATTCTAGATTCTTTTCTGTGAAGATTCAGGAACATAGGCATTGACAGATTTTCTTGTCTGCAAAGTCTGGGTGTGCCATCTTGAATTAGAAGTGAAGGCAGCTGAATTGCTGTTGAAACTTCTAGAAGCAAACGGCATACAGAAGAGTAAGGAGACAGAGCAGGAGTGGAGTCACACTGAGAGTGTCACAACAAATGACCCCTACGTCTAGACCGAAACGCAGCTCCCAGGAATTTGATTTGGGGTTATGTTAGTGCAGGGCACAGAAACTTTAACACACACAGGGTAGGACTAGTAACATTGAAAGGCGCAGTCCTTTGCACGAACAATAAAAAGTGGTGGAGCCTTGTGCACAGAGAGCACATGCAGTGTCCAAAGGCAATGACAGCTGCTCTGCTCTGTTGATTTTTTGGAATGAAACCCCAACGTATCCGGGACCCTCTAATTTTTCAAGAGAAGCTAATAATTTGCATTACTACATGAAGTCACTGAAGTTTTAAATGCTACCCGATAACTTTAGAAGAATGTAAAGCCCTGGGGAGGCCTCACAAATTGTCTGAAGGACACTAGTTTGTGACCTCTGATAAATACAGTCAGAAGTAGTATTCACTGTATTTAATAGCTGACAGATTTGCCACAATCAGCGGATGGGATGCCAATACAGCCATAGAGCTGGGCCCTGTGTGCCCAAGTGTTAACCTTTGGTTGCCGGATTATGAGGGATTGTGGAAGGTATCGTGGCAGAGGCTGGGGGCCTAAAGCCATGAGCTGGTACCCACGGGAGTCCGAGAGGCAATGACTGTTTTCCAACCAACGTGGAATGATTTCAATTACCTTCACAAGCGGTAGGGTCTATTGGTAGGTACCAGGTGATTATCAGCTGTGTGGCAAAAAGAATGAGTTCACAGAGTCCAATATTTCTTTCAGTATTTTATTTTCATTTTTATTATTGAAAGTGAAGAGATTAATGTAAAATCTTGCTGTTGACTATTATAGCAGCTCTTACTGTTATTCCCAAATGGCTCCTCTATTGCCCAGCAATTGTCTCCACGGCAACTACTTATGTTTTTATGAATCTCAGATACGAGGTGGGGAGGAAGCAGGAGTAAAGGCAACATCTTTACAAGCCAAGATTTTCTTTTAAATATGAAAAGTTTCTAATAAAAGCACAGATCCTTTGCTTTCCAATTTATGACCATATCTTGAGTGGCTGAGTACAGGTTATAACCTAGACAAATGAAGTGTACAGCTAGAGCAATCAAATATTTATTGAACATTCATTGTGCCTCTCACACTTTGCTAGGTAGTCAGGGAAACTAAAGAAAAATCAAGCTCTAAAAGACCATCATGAATATGTAGGGAAACAAAAGCGATACCGAAGAAATAGTTACAAGAATCAGAGTGGATTGATCTGAGTGGAGGCGCACACTGAGGAATGGTGACAGGTGAGCTGCAGGAGGTCAAAAAATTTGAATTGTGAGCTGACAAAGTTTACCTTCTGAATCTAAGTACCCTGAGGTTTAACTTAAACCAATTGCCTCCCTTTCTATAAGACACAGTTGGGGCTATTGCCTCAAAGTGATTGTTAGAAGCCCAAGTTCTAATGGGATGATCATCGTCCATCATCCCAGTACAAATTTTAAAAATCCAAAATCGTAAATGCTCTTCCAAAACCCAAAATCTTTTTGAGCACTGGCATGACAGTCAGAGGAAATGCTCATTAGAGCATTCAGATTTTGGGATTTTGTATCAGGGATGCTAACCTGGTAAGCAGAATGCACGTATTCCAAAATCTGAAACACTTCTGGCCTGAAGCATGTCAGATAAGGGATACTCAACCTGGGTACATACTGCTGAGTATGTGGACTAACTTGACCTGATTCCCTCCCATGCCATTTTCCCACACACTGTGTCATGCTCTCAGCAGTTCCTAAAGTCAACAGCAACTGCCTCTAACAAACTTCAATCCCTTTTCTGAACATGACCTTAATAAACTCACCTTGTAGTTTTGTAACCTCTTCAACAATAATGATCTCTTTCTTCATGTCACAACCATGCACTTCATGGATCTATTACAGATTTTATTACCATCCTAAATTTTGCATTTCTGAAACTCAATTTTAAGGATCTAACTTCCATCTGTTATCCTTCTAGCTTCCTTTCCCTGGTATTGTCACTCTAAAAATTTTCAAACATAGTGGGGAATACAGTCTGTTGACTCTACAGACTCAAACAGCCTGTTTCCTCCCCTTTAACCACTCTTCCTTACCTGTCCTTGCTCAAAGAAAAAATTGTACAATAATATTATCTTGAATATGAAAAATGAGTAAAGATTAATGTACTGTAAATCCATTTATCTGTTATCTGACTCAGAATATGAAACTCTTCTTTGATCTCATTCCCGCCTCCATTACCTCTGAAGTAACTGCAATAGTGAATGTTTTCCATGTTTAAATTGGCTTTTAAAAGTCATTTTCAAGCATATATTTCTACTTTTAATACATCTGTATGTATCTCTGATATGTAGAATTGTTTGGCACGTTTTTAGATTTTATGAGAATTGCTTTATTCTGTATATATTTCACAAAGTGCTTTTGTTGCTCTAAATTAGGTTTATGAAACTCACTTGAGAGTTGATGCGTGGACTCCAGTGCCACCATTTTCAATTGTTGTACATTATCCCATAGAATAAATATGCCAAAATTTATTAATTCATTTTTCCTTTAATGGACACTAGTTTGTTTGTTTTTAGCATGCAGGGTTTTTTTTTATATTCTATTACATGCAATGCTGATCATATGAGTTCTCTCCTTTAATCTGTTGCTGTGTTGCACTATTTAATCTTCACTATTGTGGAACTCTCAGAATAACCCCAATTTGGCTATATTGAATTATTTTTAAAAGCATTCTGTATTTCATTTGATAAAATGTTTTCATCTATGTTTATAAGTGTGATGGCAAATGATTTTCCTTTCCTGTATGTGTGTTGTTTTCTCATATTTGTGTTAGAAAATCAGGCCATCCTCATAGAATGAATTAGAGTATTCTTTCTTTTTCTATTTCCCGGAAGAGTTTGTATAGATTGGAATTATCTATAATCTGAATATTTAATAGGTATCATCAATAAAAGTCTTAGTGTCATGTATTTTCATGGGCAGATTTTTAACTGCTTATTAAAAATCTTTAATGTGTGTAGGCCTTTTAAGATTTTAAACTTTTACTTAGAGTTAGTTTTTATAAGTTTTATTTTTCTAAAAAAATAATTTACTGGCCGGGCACGGTGGCTCACGCCTATAATCCTAGCACTCTGGGAGGCCGAGGCAGGCAGATCGCTCAAGGTCAGGAGTTCGAAACCAGCCTGAGCAAGAGTGAGACCCCGTCTCTACTATAAATAGAAAGAAATTAATTGGCCAACTAAAGATATATATAGAAAAAAATTAGCTGGGCATGGTGGCGAGAGCCTGTAGTCCCAGCTACTCGGGAGGCTGAGGCAGAAGGATTGCTTGAGCCCAGGAGTTTGAGGTTGCTGTGAGCTAAGCTGACGCCACGACACTCAGTCTAGCCCGGGCAACACAGTGAGACTCTGTCTCAAAAAAAAAAAAAAAATTTTACTTCCTCTTGGTTTTCAAAATATTGTCCAAAATTTGTTTTAGCATTCTTCCTTACTTTTTCAATTTCTCTTCTATGTGTAGTTATACACCTCCTCATTTCAGACATGTATTTTGTGGCTTCTCTTTTTTCCATCATGTCAAAGGTTTAGTATTTTTTCAACCTTTTCCAATAACATTCTTTTGGTTATGTTGATCCGTTCTATGTATGGTTGTTTTCAAATTCATTTATTTATATTTTATCTTTGCTGCTTTGTCCATTCTACTTTCTTAGTGATTATTCTGTTTTTCTTTTTTGTACTAGCTTATTAATTTTCAAGCACTTTTCTTAGTATTCCTACAGCTACTACTCAAAAGTTTTGCTAGATCATGTTTTTTTAATTGAAGACTTCTAAGTATTTTTACATTTCTCTTATGATTCTTTTTTGATCCATGAATTATTTAGACATGTGTTTTTAATTTCCAGATGTCTTTCTTAATGGTCTTATGGTTAGAGTGCATGAACTCCATGATATCGGTTCCATAAAATTTGTTTAAACTTGTTTTATGGCATAGTTTATGGTCATTTGTTTTCTAAAATATTTTTCTACAATGGATTCTGAAGCACCACATCTTCCTGTTATCCTCCTTATATCACTGGATGTCCCTGTGCTGTCTTTTTGAAACAATTTCCTTCTCTGTTAGACTTCCAAGTTTGAGAGGGCCCCAGAGCTGCTTCTCAGCTTCCTCACCTTGGCACCTAAGTCATTACATCTGTGCCATTGCTTTATATGCCATCTACACACTGACTACTCCTGAATTCATATATGTAGCTCCAGTCTTCTTCTTTTAGGTTCAGATGCTGTATTCAGCCCAATAACTCCCCTTTGATAGGTTGAAAAATGCCCTCCTCTTGCCAAAAAACAAAAACAAACAAATAAAACAAACCCCCAAACAAACAAACAAAAAACCCAGGTCCAAATCTTTGGAAACTGTGAATGTCACCTCATTTGGAAAAAGAGTCCCTGTAGATATGACTAAACTGAGAATCTTAAGATAAGGAGATTATCCTGGATTATCCAGATGGCCTCTAAATGCAATAATACATGTCCCTATAAGAGAAAGGCAGAAAAAAATTACACATGGACACAAGAGAAGACACACAGAAGAGGGGAAGGCCATGTGACCATGGAGCCAAAGATGGCAGCAGCCACTAGGAGCTAGAATTGGCAAGGACTGAATTCCGCCTGAGCTTCCAAAGGATGTGTGGCTCTGCTGACGCCTTGCATTTGGCCCAGTGAAACTGGTTTTAGATTTCTGGCTTCTAGGACTGTGAGAGAATATATTTCTGTTGTTTTAAGCCACCAAGTTTGTGAGCATTTGTTGCTGCAGCCCCAGGAAGCTCATGTAGATGTGCAGTAGGCATGCTAGCTTACTCTCTAAAGCAGGGCTCTGTATTCCTCTCCAGTCCTGCTCTAACTTCTTGCCTTAATTTCCATTTCCATTTCCAAAAAATAAACTAGAAGTGAGCCTCAGTATTTCTTTTTTCCTCCCTCTACTTAGCCTATTCAATAGCATATCCAGTTGACATTACCTTCAAAATCTAATATACATGTTTCCTCATCTCCACTGCTACTTCCAGTCTAACCTACTGCTATCTCTCACAGTGATTACAATAGGCTCCTATAAGATTACCAGGCTTCCATTTTTCCACTCAACAGTCCACTCTCTCCATAGGTACCAGAGTGATCTCTAAAAAATGTGAATCAGATTAAAGTCTCCCTTATTTCAAACACTCTAATAAGAACTCATAAGACCTGTCCCTGTCTTCCCAACTCTTCCGCCTCCCTCACCATGGTCTGTCCTCCCCAACACTAAGCTTGCTTTGGTCTCTGACTTTGCATATTTTCTTGCCTCCTCCTTAAACACTCTGCCCCAATATTTTTCATGTTAGTGTCTTCTAGTTATTTATGTCAAATATCACCTCCTTGGAGAAGCCATCACTCAGTATATCTAGTTTTTTGTCTGTATCTATTTCTATCTCTCTCTCTCTATCACCTCTATCTCTTTAAACCTATAATCTACCTATCTATCTATAAACATCATCTATAAGTCATATCTGTATCTAGAGCTGTGCTGGCCAGTAAAATTTTCTGTGATATTAAAAGTGTTTTACTGCATTATCCAATATCCAGCTCTGACTACATGAGCAGCAGTAGCACTTGAAACATGCAATATGACTGAGGAACTGAACTTATAAAAATCTAGTCAATTTACATTTAAACAGCGCTACTTTATTGGTCAACACAGATCTAAAGCAAACCCCGCTCCCATCCTTTCTTCATCCAGCAACTATATATTTTATTGCCTTGTTTTGTTCTGATCATAGCACTCTTTACTATCTGAAATTATCCTGTTTATTCATTTGTTTACGTGTTGATTTTCTACCTCCCTTCTACTTGCTGTGAAGTAAGGGCCACGAGAGCAGGGACCTCATCTGTTTTATTCACCGCAGTTTTTCCCGTGTTGCATCTGGTAGTCACAGTTACAGCTGAAGCCATATCAGGAGGCACCAGCAACTTTGATGTTCGTGCCTGACTTTGCCGTCAGTTAACATGTGACCACAGACACTAACACCAGCTAATATTTAATGAGTACATTTTATATGCCAGATTTTGAGATAAGCAATTAGCTTAAACTGTTACCTAGCTATACAATAATCCTATTAGGGGTTGTTTTTATCTCCGCTTTACAGATGAGGAAATTAAACCTTAGAGAGGTTCAATAATTTGAAACTCAAACCAAGGCCTATTTGAAACTTAAATTCTTACTTATTACCACTGTGCAATATTGCTTCTCTCTCTCCAGGGAAAATCTACAAATTAAGGGAGTTTAGTTTAGTTGATCTGTTACTTTCCTTTAGCATTAATATTCTATAATTCTATAACTTGGAACATAATATTTTACATGGCAGTCAACAAACTGCAGCCCACAGACCAAATCTAACCTGCTTTTTGTCTTTGTAAATTAAGTTTTCTTGGGACACAGCTATGCTCATTTGTTTCCCTACTGTCTATGACTGTTTTCGCGCTAGACTGCCTGAATTGGGTAGTTGTGATGGATAACTTCTGGACCACAACGCCTGAAATTATTGCCATTTGGCCTTTAATAAAAAAAGTTTGCTGACCACTGTTATAGACGTTGGTAATAGTTGATTCTCTATGTATAAGTCTTTGGTTAGTAGTCAAACCAATATCATAATATTAATATTTTATTTTAAGGAAAACGTATTTTATAACCATCCATTTTGTGGCAAGCTTCATTAAGTTAATTATTTTTATAATTAATTTTCTTGTGTATTTTCTATAATTTTTAAAGCAAGTCATACTATTTTCTAAATAATTTAAAAAGCAACACATGCTTTCTTTAGAAGATTTTAAACAACATATATATTTTTAAAAATCCATTATCACTTTACCATTTAGAGGTAGCTATTACTTTAGGTTGGTATATTTCCTTTCAGACCCTTTATTTTTACATTTAAGATCATACTGCGTTTGTGTGTGTGTGTATGTGTGTGTGTATTTTTCCATGGAGCAATTTTGAGGGCGTTCTCTGTATGAAAGTGGTGACTTCCTGAATAAATAATTTAATCCTGTTCTCAAGAGGGTTAGCAAACTGCAACACACTTCACCTGATCCACGAGCATTCACTACAGTCTCATCATTGTTTTATCTCCTAAAGATTCACATCAAAAAATACAGGAGAGAACAACAGGTGTTAGCGTCTGGAGTGCCTGGGAGTTCAAGGGAAAATATGCCCTCTGGTGTTTCTTCACTTCATTTGATCATGAAATTGCAATGACCACCCTGTGGTATTGATGATTGATGGAGTAAAGGGCATGCAGAATAAAATGTTATGTTTTATATTTGGCGGTAATTTTTGTGAGGGGAAGCTCTTAAAGAAGAAATTGTATTACTCATAAGGTTTCTACCGGAGAAATGCAGGACTGCTGTTCATTTCAGAGACATTTGAACCTGATGTTAAAAGTAAAGGCTGTGGGACAAGTTCAAATCCTCCTCCTGCTAGTTACTAGCTGGGTGACCTCAAAATTACTGGACTAAATTCCCAGGGCTACTCTGAAGATTCAGTAAACTAAAATATATAAAGTTACTTAGAAGAGTACCTGACGTGTAGCAAATATGCTTAGCTGCGCTATTTATTACTGAAATGAGATCACAGTTTTGGAGGAGGAGATTCCAAGTTAATTTTACTTTTGTTACCTGTTTAAGTTGAAATGGAGCTATTTCTTGAAGAAGAAAGTACTCATCTAATTTACAGTAGTGCTGGTTCAGTATGAAGCATGCAATGCATCCATTTGGAAATAAGCTTTCAAATTCCAGCACTGTGCAACTGGGAAAAGCCTTGGATACTATTTATACCATTTTCCTAAGGACTTTAGTTAAATTGGCTCTCCTTTTTCATCTTTACAGAAGCTTTAGAAAAACATCTCCTTTTAGCAAACTAAGCACCTCTGTCTCTTTCCTCCCTATAGCTAATTTTCATTTTAATTGTGTCCTGTAGGACACAGCTAGAGAGACAGCATGGCCCAGAGTCACATTTCTGCCTTAATCACAATGTGAGCAGTGGAGCTTGAACCAGATCCTGAATCTTTCAGAGTTTCAGTTTTCTGAGCTCTGAAATGAGTATATTAGTAATTATTCTCTCTAGCTCACAGAGGTATTGTGAGGATCAGATGAAATACAGTGAAAGGCATGCATACAGTACTGTGGCAAAATATACTGACAGTAATATTGTTACGACTCCCATTCTTCTTCCACCCACACACATTTATAATTCTAAAAGGACCATTGGTGTATCAGTAGAGTCCCATGGGGCTACAAGGACTCGTAGACAGCAGATCGTTTATGGTCCTTGTTGATATTGACACAGTTACCCATATAAAGCTCTTCCGGTCCACTGATGCCAAACGGACATCCAGTGAGGACAACTTAGCAGAGCAGCAAGAATGCAGCTCCTCAGGGTGAACAACAGGAAAACATATATGGAGAAAATGAATGTTTTTCTAGAAATGCAAGGGACAACATCTGGAAAGATGAAGACAAATGTGCTTTTCCCACTTGGCTTAAATTTCTAGTGTGACAGACCAGAGCTGAATTCTCCTAAATATTTGAATATATCTTTGGTGAAAGAGAGTGGCAGAAAGGGCATAGAACAAATTATTTCCCAGAAAATTGGCCTCCTTATTGTTATTGTCTGTGCCTGTGTCCAGGCAACGGGCTCTGCCAGCAAAGTAAACTGGTTTGATTCAATCAGTAATGCTATTAGAGATGGCACAGGCTTAGGAGACTGAAATTTGATTTTTGTTGCCCAGGATATAATTTCTCCCTGTCAAATTATGGTTTCTTGCAAATTTTGCAAACTGTTATTAGAATCTGGGGTCCCTCGGAAATAGTCAGGTGTCCTAGTCACCTTCATTCGTGCATTGACTATGAACATATTACAAACATACCAGAGACAGGTACAGAAAATACACAGCACCCCTGCCCTCTGTGAGTTTACATTATGGGGTCTATAGCATTTATATCCTGCCTATTCACAAAAGGATTTTGAGCTAACATAAAGAAAAAGAAAATAAAAAGAGAATTAAAAATAAAAATGAGACACCATTTAAAAAAAAACCCACATAAATAGATTTTACCTGTTCCCTACAATGAGCTAATCACTTTGAAAGTTGATTTCGATTGATTTATCTCAGCTACCAAGAGAAAAAGAGATTAACTTATGTTACCTAGTCAAACACTCCAATAAACTCTTCCCCACCACTGCTGTACACATTTCTCTGGAAAGGTGATGGTTGCTGTAAAACTAAACTTAGATGGGCCATTGTAATCTTTGTTTTATTACAGAAACATTGTTCAAATAGACAAATATGGTACTGAACATTTTAAAGGCAAAGAGTATAGATGGATCTAACCCAGTCAAGATGTTTTTGTTTATTTTTTGTAGAGGCCTAAAATAATTACAGCTCAGCTACTTCTTAGGGTCACCTTCTTTCACAGAGGGATGAAATTGGACAAACTCATAAATAGATGCTGTATCCTTTGGACAGATTCTCTTAAGAAATAAGATCCATTTATCAAATATGTATAGTATTTCTTCTGGTAACTTAAACCCTTTGCTGGTCTCAGCATGGAGTTTGTTTAAGGACCCAGATGGGTACTTTTGGAACCATAGTCTGAGTATGAATTGATGAATGCTGCAAAAAAAAAAAGTCAAAAATGCTGAAAAAAAATGTAACAGGCAGATGAGAATTTGAAGGCAATAAAACTCTCCCATTTAAAAGATAGTTTAACATAAAATTTATATCTACTCTGAGGATGTCATTGCTGTGGAGTTAATCCAGTAAATAGTTTGACAGTGCTAGAACCCACTAATTAGGGTAAATGCTAAATTATTTAGTTAGCAAGAACCCTTTTCACGGGAACTGTTACTATGTTAAAAAATTGATCACATATTTTAAAGCAACTACACAAACTACACTTACCGAATATCAACTGATGAAAATCTCCAAATTCATAACCATGAACTGTATAATTAATAACAGTAGGTAATATTTACTGTAGATTCACTAAGTGACAGAAATATTGCTAAGTGGTTTACACAGATCATCTACTTTCTGTTATTATAGAAAATGTTGCCTTTTACCTCCCATCCCAGGAACTTGTGCTCCAAAGATATGATTTTTCACCTTTCTGCTCAGAAAGATGAGTCAAATTTGGTCTTTTATTCCAAAAATATTTATTGAGTACTTACTGTCAGGCACCGTGCCAGATGATAAGATGAGAGAGTTTCCACCCTCAGGAATGTAAACTTAAGCAGTTTCATCTAGAATATTTGGCACGTCCGCCCCTAACATCAGCAGGGCCTAGGCACGGGCACAAATAGAATGTACGTGCTGTTGGCTGGATATTTAAATGTTTAAGTCAAGCTCACAGTCTGTCAAGTACAGTACGTTCTATTCCCGTACTTGGAGAGATATGCTTTCATGACGCCCTGGACTGATAGGATCTTGCTTGGAATTCTTGGAATCTTGTGCGCTGGAACACAGAGGTGAGGAAAAAGCACTCCCAGCACCTAGGCCCTAGCTGGGGTACCCTTCCTTCCCTTGCCACCCTTGGCTTCTACTCAAACCAAGAAGCGCCTCACATGCATGGATGCCCAGACTCTGCCCACACACCTGCACACAGTCTCCCTTTTGTTATTTCTAAGCAAAGGTGATCACATGTGAGGGTTTTCCATCCTCTAGAGGAATAGACCCTGGAGGAGGCTCATAGAATCCTGGAAATGGGCTCAGGTTCACTGGGCAGGGAATTCTAGAATTCCAGGTATCCAAGGGCTCCCGGACATCATGTCGTGTTAGTCCCACAAATTCCTACTCTAGGGGCCAGGCACTTCTCTGACCCGGAAGAGGTTCAGAGAGGGGCCCTCTATAACATGGGGGTGTGGCAGAAGTGAGGGTGGGGCCACTCGTTACCTAGGTATAAGGGTGGTATTAATAACTACTGAATGTAAATAAAAGCTAACCTTCCCAGTAATTCCCTTCACATATTGTGCAGGCAACCTACCTGTAGCTCACCGCTTAGCTCTACCCATAATTACCACCTGCAAGAATACAGGAAAATAACTGGAACTTTCTGGAGTTTGCAAAAAGACCCTACCTACAACCTACCCCTCAGACCTTCCCTTATCTCTTGTGCAAACACTAGGCTTCCTCTCTACACAAACCAGCCCCAATCTCCTAGCAAAGGACAGACATCCATTCAATATCCAAGAGAATAATGCCTTTGTTTCTCTCAGAGCTAACATTTCTTTCACATGTATCAGTCTCCTTCTTTTATTTATAAATGTTCCCAGTATTAAATATTTATAAGTGTTCATCTAGTTATAATTGTTTCCAATATCAAAGGGCATGTGTTTTTATATTTTCCAATATAAAAGAGAATGTCTCTTAGATATTGATCAAGAGACTGATATTTTAAAAAAACCTTTTTTTTTTTTTTTTTTGAGTCAGGATCTCATTCTGTTGCCCAGGCTATAGTGCAGTGGCGTGATCATAGCTCACTGCAATCTCAAATTCCTGAGCTCAAGTGATCCTCCCAGCTCAGCCTTCTGAGTAGCTGGGACTACACGTGCACACCACCACACCAGGATAATTTTTTCTATTTTTTGTAGAAACAGGGTCTCACTATGTTGCTCAGGCTGATCTTAAACTTCTGACCTCAAGCGAGCCTCTCACCTTGGTCTTCTGAAGTGTTACAATTACAGGTATGAGCCACTGCACCCGACCAAAAAAATTTTTTCAACCAATTTTTAATCCTTAAAATTTTTTGGAGAACAGAGCTTCCCAAAGGTAAGTGTGACTGTTTTCCCATTCTTCTGCACACTCTTTGATTTTCTTTTGGTGCCTTAACAAGTTTTGTAAACTATGTTGGAATAATAGCATTCCCTCAGCGATTTTTACTTTGTGACTTTTTATGAGAACATAAAATAATATATATAAATATAAACTAGCATTATATCTGTGAAATACTCAGCACTATTAAAGGATTACTACTATTATCTTTCAATGTTATTTTAACTCTTCAGTAAGAAATAACAGGAAGTGCCGGTCACAAAAAATTCAGGTCGATAAGCAACAGACTTTCCAGCATAAGCAGTAAATAATCTTTTGAACTCATTTTATAATTGATGTTAATTCAAAAATAATTCTCTTCTCACATTATCCTTAGGCTGCTTAATTCTATTCGGCATCTAGCTATTGTTCTCACGATGCACCATAAATCAATCCTTTTGGATCATGAATTAGCAAGCCTCCAAAATAAAGTGACAGGTTAATTAAATTATGCAAGGAAAATGGCTTGCAATTCCATACCCCAACAGAGAGGAGAGGGACACTGGAAATTTATGATTACATGAAGTCTACTTGATGTTCTTCCCTGCATTTTGTGTCATTGCCTAATAATAACTCCAGGCCCAATGGCAGAGCAATCACTCTAAACTTTTAAGGATGTGAATATCATCAGATTTGACCTGGTGAAGTCATATAAGCCCCATCAATGAAAATTTTACTAGCAAAACCTTTCCAATAAAATTGCTAAGGTCAGGGAATATTTTCACAAGAGTTTATCTCATTAGAGATGTCATTTTCTTAATTTTGCACCATACAACACATCTTATGGGCAATCTAGACAAGTGAGTAGCTATATATTCACACTCTAGACACTTTCTTGGAAACAAACTATATTTGTAAACAGTGATTTGTTACCATTTCCGTCTGTTATTAATATTTTGATTGTTATTAAGAATATACTATTTTCTCTGTGAGATGAACTAGAATAGTTGGGCCATAACAACAGATGCAATAATCATGTTATCCTCATATATTTTAACATGCATTTCAGATTCCTGGGAGTGTTATTTAAAAACCAAGACAAAATCCAGGAAGGAAGAATGTAATGGTTGAACTATAGTAGTCATGAAAATAACCACTGGCCAGTGAGTCCCAGGTCCTGAGGAAATCATTTAATGCCTAAAGAGAATCCATGTGCCTCAAGTAGATTTAATGCACTTTGCTTTTTTTCTCTTTCTATTTTCATTTTTCATCAGCAAGGGATTTATTTTTATAGAGAATTATATGATGTCTGCCATAAACAACATTGTGAAACAGATCAATCTTTGCTCAGACATCTCTAAAATGTTTCCTGTCCATGACACTTTCCCTTCCCTTAAGAACGAATCTCTCTTTGTTCCTCCTTGCCTTGAGCACGCACACGTGCTGTCCCAATCCCTTTTGTTATGAGGGAAAGCAGTTAATCTTCTAGGCGTATTTGCAGACTCTGAAAGGACCATGGGCAGAAAACGTCTTGCATTAAAGTAAACAGCAATAAATGTGGACTGGCAGACCTCCTGGTTAAGCAGGTGGGAGGGCGTTTCTGGAGAAATAATGGCTTTCCTGGAGCTGACTCAGGAAGTCAGGAGGGAGACAGCAGCCAGGGCTCCGGGATGACACATTAGGTACCTGGCCTGTGTCTGCCTTTTTGCCATGACGTACCCACCAACTCACTTCTACATACTCAATCACAGCTTGTGGCATGAATGAATATGATGTGGATACATTTGGTGATATAGGAAGTCTATTTGTAAAGGATTCCACCTCTGGCTATGCTCTCCTAGTCATGGATACATGTCCCTAAGTAGGTGTCCCAAAAGTTTGCAAAGGAGAGAAGCAGCATTAAGAGCCAGGGCACATGCAGAAAAGATTGAGAGTTGAGATCTCTGTCTACTACCTCTGTGCAATTATCTGGCTTCTAGCTGCTAGCCCATGGACCACTGGGATAGGTTGAAGTCATTCCAATAATTCTTTAGCCACCTAAAAAGTATCTTTGCTTTTCTTTTTTCTCATTTTTTTCTTTGTCCTGCTCCCAGAGGGAGGCTTTTTAGTGTTTCCAATGCTGTGTTTGCTAAGTCTCAAGAATGAAAAATATCTGACTTCCTAAGTAGGACAAAGAACTCTACTTCATAAAATATTACTCACTTTTTCCCTTTCGTATTGAGTAAATTGCTCATTTTGATAATTCTCTTGAAATAGTTAATTAAGTATCTATTTCATCTCCTAAAATATATACCATTAAGAATGCTTTATAATTACAGTACAATAAGGATCCAATCTGAGAAGCTCATTCAAGCAACAATCTCATATTTTTAATTTACTTTTATTTATAGTGAAATTCCTTACTGGTTGAAATAGGTGGACATTTTTAATGTCTTATGGCAGCAAGAGTTTATAGTATATTACTAATGAGAGTCTTGTTAGCATGTAAACTGCCTCTAGGATTTTCCTTGAGGTAATTAAATTAATTTTACCAAAATTTTAGGGCAATCTTTTCATCTGCATATGAATCTAATATTCTATGGTAACTTCCTATGGACTTAAAGAGTCCTGAAATAGTGTTTCTTAGTATATACAGTTTCTAGTATAAACATAGTTGACTTTGAAGAAAAGACGTAATTAAGTTACAGAAGACTATGCAGCAGCAAAAATCCCACAATGGTGCTGCAGGCTGGGAGCTTCCCTATCCAGTATCCTGCCCTAGGCTGAGAGCAGGGCCTTTTTGTTGGGGGAGAGGTGCTACACTAGTGCATTGCAGCTGAGACCCACACTGTGCTTTCTATTAGTTCACAAATCTCCCCTCGGTGCCCCCAAGCAACATGATTGAGTCCTGGGGGTACAGGATCTGACCTATGGGCCTGTTCCCAGGTTTCCAAAGATTAATTCCTGATTATGCCAGGGAGAAACGGGCCAGTCCCAAGTTGCATATGGAGGGCTCAAGCAGGCTTAATGTCTCTCTGCTTAAGGGTAGGCCCTGCTTTGATGGAGCAGCTGAGCAAGCACTATCAGGAAGGACCAGTGAGCAGGGATTTCACAGTTCAAGTACTGCTGAGCCGTAAGGGGAAAGTTTTGAGCCCCACTCTCTGTGGAAGCCTTGGTGCAGTGCATGCACCAACAGAGGGAAATCAGCCACTCCTGAGAGCCCCAGCCCAATTGTCTCTCTCAGCAGCCATGGTGGGGGTGAAGAGTCTGAATGAAGGACGGCTAGCTCTCTGGTCATCTCTGTCCCTCTTTCTGGAAAGCAGCCTACCCAGGATGTCCAGGCTCTGGGGTCATGCAGATCCCCCACGACCCTCTGGCCCCCGTGGTTCCTGCAGTCTGGCCCAGAGTTGGGAAATGTTTGTGTGGGAATGAGTGAGCTGAAAACTGAGGAGCTGAATCCCCAGAGGGAGGACAAAGGTGCATGGTGGGTGGAGAAGCAATATGGCCCCTGCCGTCTTGGCTCGGGTCTGTGGTGATGGGAAGTGACACCAAGGGTGATGGCAGCCTAGCACTTTGTCATCAAAAAGCTTCCAGTTCACAGGTGGCAGCAGCAGCTTTGGGGCTTGTGAGGGTAGAAAGGCTCTCCAGGAGCTTGGGAGCCTGCTGACTGCCAGAGATCTGAGGGAGAGAAAAAAGAAACACCTCACCAACACTTTTCCTGGACTCCAAGCCTCTCGGGGTTGATCTCTGCCAATATCTTGATTGTTCTTATTCTGCAATATCTTTCCATGGAATTTCTGGTAGTTTCTGGCACTTTTCCCTCAGTACTACACCCAATCTATGTTTCTTTGTTTTTTTTTTTTTTTCATCTAAAACTTTTCCTTCTTTCTGAGTCAATCTGGCAGCGAATGTCTCTGGTCAGCCATCTCGTCTCCCTCCCAGGGTCCCATTCTTTACCTTTATTCATCTATCCAACTGTTTCTATCAAAATATCATCTCTCCCTGGAGGGAATTGGATACAATTTTCCCTAGCTTGAGACAGCACTGCCTAAAGTCTGTCTTCACCTGGATCACTTTTGTCACAGATTCAAAATTAATAGAATCAGTGTATGTTAGTGTATACATGCGCCTGGGGGTAAACTTTGAGGGAAAGATATTTCTAACTGCTTAGCCTCTCCCCAGGTAGACATTTCACTGAGTACTTGAGTCTAATCCTGGCTACATTGCTGACCAGTAAACAAATCACCAGGAATCCCTGACTTGCATTTTCTTGTTTATGACACTAATGGAATATATCAATTCTTTTGGCACCCAAATTGGCAAATACATAGATGGAAGGTGACCGGTGGCTCTTATCTTTATTTAATAAAAGGTGAATCACGGTTAAAACTTTATTAGGTTTAGCTCTTTGCAAACAAAAGAACTCATCCTGAGATGTAGGCTTAGCTATTTGTGTTCAAATATGCCTACCTTGGGTGGCAAGCTGATTATAGTCAACAAATCTGACAGAGAAGATAACAGGAGGATTAGCGCAGCGCTTGAGAGAAAGAGCACAAATCCTAAAAGACTGCATTTCCACTGGGCTGATAAACTGTCATCTCGCAGAGCACACAAGTGCCGCTTTCCTTTAGGCAGAGATAATCTGAGCCTGCGAGCTTGGTGTTAATTTAGCAACCAGAAAGAGGAAAAAATGAAGAAGGATCTGTAGTCAAGTGGCCTTTTTAAGGTTTTGCCATGTAGAGCGATGCCCAGATCTGCAGAAATAGAGGAAAAAAAGAGAGAGAGATTCTAAAAAGACTCCCATGGAAGGTATGACATCTGACATTCCTCAGCCTGGGTCAAGCTTCCAAACCCAGCGTAGTATCTGAGGTCCACATCTCCATTCCTGCTTTACTCTTTGTTTCAGTCAGACATAAACTCTTCACTTCGGACTTGGTCGGCTTAGGCCATTTTCAAAATATTCCACCCTCTCAGCCCGACCAGGAGTTGGGACTTTGTGGCCTCAAGGCCACATGTGGCTCTCCAGATCCCCAAGTGCATCCTCCTGACTGAATCCAAACTTCACAGAACAAATCCCTTTATTCAGTCAAAAGGCTGCACTCAAGGATCCAGAAGGCCTCATGTGGCCTGAAGGCCGCAGGTTCCCTATCCCTGCCTGGTCTGTCTTCTTCAATAAATCCGATGAACCCACACCCACACATCCACTCAAAAAAGCACAGACAGAAAAAACAAAACCTGTTTCACGGGCTGTTGATGGAGTGACGTACACCTGAGGGGAAACGGGAAGGTTGTGAAGAACCGACACAGTTGCACAGTCCTCGTCTGTGCACGACCACGCTAAGCCTCGGAGTGAGAGTCTCACGTTCTCCCTTGTTCTGCGGGGAGTTATCTCTTCCTCATTAAGCTTATCAGCCACCTTCTCCTGACTTAATTTGCCTCCTGTAAAAGATTTCTGTGATGTATGGCTATTCTAACTAAGCTAACATGCTGGTGGCTGGCCATTCCCTTACCGCGGTGAGACGCCGGGGAGAGGGAGACGCCATCTGCTGTGCGTCCAGCATCGCCCATCAGGGATGCTGATGTGCCTGTGTGACAGAAAGAACAAATGCAAATCCAGTCGAAATAGTTATGGTTTCTTATGAATAGGAAAAGCTTGAGACAGAAATAGACACATTCTAGGGCTTAGAGTTTTAAGGAAGAAAAAGCAGAGTTACATAAAACCGAAACCAGCTTCAGAACATAACTTCTCAAAAGGTGTGGCTATTTTTGGCCTTAAACACATTTAAGGATGCTGACAAGTCTTGCCGTAAAGAGTCAATAGATTGGGAACCCCCTGGCCATGGCCACATAATATGTGGGAAGAACTCACCGAGGCCCAGGGGTAAGCATGAGGGACAAGTGACTTTGTATATCACCCTTCAGAGGGCTCAGATCAGGAGCTGATGCTCAATCTGGCTGGAGCTGTAAGAGGGAGATGGCTGCGGAGGCGGAGAGATAGGAATATAGGAACCAGGCAGCTCAGGTACCTCTGATACCTGGGAAAATAAAAAATTAAAATTAAAAAAGGCTTGAAGTTCATGTTCCATGATCCAGGCCCTAAATAGGGAGCAGGAACAATTACATCTTAGCCACATGCTGTTTTGTGAGACCTTCCCTTCTTCTATTTCCTTCTAGATTATCTTTGATGTCTACTTGATCTGCATTTCACCTGCACAGAAATGTGAGCAGTAATAAGAAGGTCTTGAACTCTATTTTCTCAAAATACCTTCCCTCATTCTATTTTGTCTTTTAACACCAATAAACAAACACATCCCTCTCTTTGTCTGGAGACCACCAAAACATGAGATTTCAGATGAACAGGACAAAATTCTGCCAGCAGTTTATACCAAGAACTATGAGGAGTCTGAGGTTTTACTCTGCTCACAAGCTAACAAGTTAGTCTGCTAGTTTCATGGGTGCCAGAAATCTGAGATTCCTGGGTCAGAGGCAAAGGACATTATTACTCATGGCGCAGGAAGCAGTCGGAGGAGCATGTTTGCATCGGTTCCCTTTGCCTTCACGCCTCATGGGGCCATGTGGGGAGGCCCAGATGGCACTTGCATACCCAGTGGGTTGCATTATAGGAGAACCCTGAGCTTAGGGAACCCCAAACATTTATAATGGGCAGTTCCAGAGGGAGGCATTACCTTTAGCACAGAGGGCAGTAGGCATACCTGCCCTTTGCTCTGAAGGGCAACATCTCTATCTTCCAAGGCTATTTGCTGTACTGTCATTCTTGAAAAGATCGTCCAGAGTGAAAGACATTCTGTGTCTCTGCTTGTGAGATGTGCAGAAACACATGATAGCCCATGGAGAATTAACTCCCAACAGATTACCTGGCTGTTTCTCACTACCTTCACCACACCCTGCCCCCAATTCCTCACTCTCCCCCACAGTAAGCTCCCACTGTGCCCTGAGCTTCCACCTTCACCGTACCATGCACCTGCTTGCTTACGTACGTGCTTCTCCAAACTGACTATAAACTTCTTATGGATGAGACTATTATTCACGTCGGCATCACCAGTTCAGCACCGTATTTGACCCTCAGGGGAATGCAATAAATGTTTGTTGAAATAATGAATGAGTCAATATGAGATAGTTCCTTGAGGGCAGGAGCTGCTGTATCCTATACATCTTTGTATCACAAACTGTAGCTTCCAAAAAAGTTTCTTTCATATAACAGACAATATTATTGTAATAAAATTAATTCATGATAAATTCCCCAAACAGGCCAACAATGTCCAACCCTCTAGGCCAGGGGTCTCAAGCTGAAAAACAAAATAGGCCTCTTAAATTCTAATTGTATCTCATAGGAATATCACTGTGAAAAACAAAATATTTTGAATGTTGCTCTTTTTCATTGTTTTTAATCAAGCATCTTTTCATATATTTTTAGTTTTCACCATAGATTATTTCTCAGGCTATCTCAGTTTTTTTCTTCTATCACAACCATTCTTTATATAAAACACATAGGAATAGTCTTCATCTTTGCAACAAAATATGTTCACACAATTTTTTTTTTGAAATACAATCTTTTGTTTTCCTACTTTGGATAGAGGAATGACTACATGCACTGTTTTACTTGCCTTTTAACTCTGCTATAAGAAAACAGCAGCATGTGACAGTTGCCAAAAGTGACTCTTGGCCTCAGTGTTTGGAATTTCACAAGGAGAGGTAGGGATGCAGGAAGGCCATGCCCTCTGCAAGGGACAGTCACCTCTCACTACAGCTCATGGTTGTCAGACAGAGATGGGAACCAAGCGCTGTCAGAGCTCCTGACATTGCAAGAAGTGTTTGAAATCTGAGTTTTTGTGTGAACACTCCTGGTGTTTACTTGAACATTTTTTCAGGGAAAGAAACCAAATACATTGGACATGTCTCTCAGACCACGCCTATCCCTGGGTCCTCAGTTGGTTGCTGCTGAAAGTATCTGGAACAGAGAAGAAGACAAGGTTGCCTAGTGGGGGTGCAAGGCAGAACTAGGAACACTAAAAAAAGAGGTGACACATGAAAACAGCAGAGAAAAGAACTTTATGATGCACACAATATATGAAGAACATTCAGCAGTCAGACCTGGATGCTGCCTTGAAGAAGATTCCAAGTCTGTTAGCAACATATCATATAAAAGCCAGGGGTACATTTGATGTTTCATTCACTGAGTTCTTTGAAGTCCTGGAGACTTTTAAGTGCCTTTCCTTGGAAGTACCCTCTGCCTAAGAATTTCTAAGCCTTTCACAGAAAGTTTAATGACAAGGACTTGGCCTACTTATATCTTACAAAGAATAGGCAAATAGCAGTCAGACAGGTACATGTACATAAGCAACCCACACATACACTTATGCACTGGCATCAAAATATCCTGGCAGGAGAAAACACTGGCACTGGGGGGGAAGATTCCCTGGCTCAAACAGAGTTGGAGGAAGCCATCCCTGTCTCAGGGCAAGCAGGGCTTTGCTGGGGACTCCAAGTGGGACATTTGATCATGTTTCCCAGAATAGCTTTCCTGCTTCACCCACTGAGGTCAGGCAAAGATCCTCAACATGCATATGTGTGGCCTAGTGGTTAATAAATGAGCTTTTGAAATCAAACAAATCTGGTTCAAATCTGTGTCTTTTATTTATAAGCTGAGTGGCTTTGGCCAGGTGACTTCATTTCACTAAGCTTCAGTTTCCTCATTTATAAAATAGAAATAGGAAGAAGAGAGAAGAAGGGAGAGGAGGAGGAGGAAGAAGAAGAAGAAGAGGAAGAGGAGGAGGAGGAGGGAGAAGGAGAAGAAAGAAGGAAGGGTGAGGGGGAGGAGAGGGGAGGGGGAGAGGGAAGGAGGAAAGAAGCAGGAGGAAGAGGAAAACAACTTTGTAACGGTCAGAGAAAAGAGAAGACACAACTAAAACTCTTGGAGTAGAATCCCAGGCAGAGGAGAAACGGGTGAGCGTGGACAAGATGTGGGTCGCAGTGAAGCAGCAGTCTGCAGGGTACAGAAGAGGAGAAAAAGGAGGACCAAGGTGCAGTGTGGCACCATCGTGAAGCCCGGATGGAGGCAGGGCCCAGCCTAGAGGACAGTAGCAACAGGAATAAAAGCAGACATAAAGCAGTTGGAATGACGGCTCACTGCATGGGATTAGAGTCATTCCCTAGACCTGGTGGTAAAGAAGAAACTTGAGTATATATTTTTATTTTCACTGTTCCATTCCCTTGGTATGAAACTGGCAAAAATCCCCTAGAAACATCTAGAAAAATTGCAGATTGAAATTATCACAGTGAGTTTATGAAACCCAAATTGTGATATGGATCTTTAATTTCTCAGAGACAGGATAGATAATGATGGCCTTTAGACTACTTAGGCTGTTCGGAGTTGGTTATGTTTTTAAAAGCTTTAGAAAACAAACTCTTGGGTAAAATTAAAGAGTCTTAGTTTCTTACCCTGGCTTGATACTGGCTTGACAAATTAACTCCTTTGAATAGGACAATCGATTACTCTGCACTTTATGTTTGCCATGTGAAACATGGTAATAACATCTGTATCTGTCTTTCCCATGAAAAGAATGTATAGGTAACAGTGATACAAAAAGGATTTAGCATTTGGAATAAAATTGGTAGTAGAAATTCTAGATCACATATATTAATAATACATAACTGACTTTATAGAGGATAAGTCCTTTTTTCTAAAAGAGAGATTGTTGTACACATTGCTCTCCCAAAGAAAACAATAATATACTAACTTTCGGCTAATGTTTGAGAAGATTGGCAAAGAGAATTGGAGTGAATCTTTTCTAAAACTTCTTATTCCTGTGGATATTGGCCAGTCCAGAA
The DNA here is from genome assembly GCA_963574885.1 of Lepilemur ruficaudatus. Classification (NCBI taxonomy): domain Eukaryota; kingdom Metazoa; phylum Chordata; class Mammalia; order Primates; family Lepilemuridae; genus Lepilemur; species Lepilemur ruficaudatus. Next base: position 36,455 of record CAUYRT010053178.1, read on the forward strand.
ATAAAGATCTCATTACATTAAAGTTAATGGTGGGAAATGAACCATTTCACTTGGATTTTCAAAAGCTATTAATACACTAGGATTTTTAAAGATTCTCAAAACCATGTTTCATTGCATACCTATGATAGCATCATTTCTTGGTCCAAAAGATTAAAATAAGCACCATTAAAGTTACTCATGAATGATTCTAAATAATTTACTATGAATACGAACATATATATATATCCTTCAGAAAATGAGCATGAAATCTAGAATACATAACTCTTAAACACAGTAAACCCCTCAGAATGTTCTAGAATTGAAGAGCAAAGCAGGAAGGATTAGAATCTAATCCCAGGATAGTGATTAAAGGAAAATAACACTTTTAATATTTATAAGCTCTGCATTTATTATTAATGTAGCTACTGTTTATATCTATTTTTAAAAATCAAGGATTTTGATCATGTTTTAAATTATTATACACCATCTCATTATTTTAACAAATAGTTATCTCAGACATGGAATTTATGATAGACAATCTTGGCTGAATATTTTTAATTGACAGCACTGTGAAGGTCTCTCAATAAAGTGTAACCAGATTCTAGTTATAATAAACTTTGTGTTATACTTCGGTATTTAAAGAAATAAAAAGAAATTTCTGAAGATTTCCTCCCTCTCTCTGAGAAAAAAATAGTGAGCTGAATCCAGAGCTTGAAACAGTAAACACAAAAGAAATTGTAAAGACTGAGTTGTTCTGAGGCAAATGTTGATATTAATAGCATCGCTGTGATTCAGAAAGTCCAATGTCTCCTAAGTAGGATGAACCAAAAGAGATCTGTGCCAAGATATATTACATTGAAACTGCAGAACAATAAATTTAGATAAAGAAAAGAACTTAAATAGCAGTCAAAGTGAGAAGTGAAATAATCTACAAAGAATATGACAACAGATTTCATGACAGAAATAAAGGGAATTGGAAGACAATGAAATTATATTTTCATTTTTTTCTTGGCTCAGGTTGCTAATCTATAGGACAGTCTCCTGGCCCAATACGTAAGTGATATCACACTAACGAGACTTTACTGGATGTCCCAGTGAGATACGTGCAACAGCTTTGAGTAGGCAAATCAGATCATCAGGGGTAGTTTCTGGGTCTTCCTGAGAAATTTGTGCTGTGGGAAGTCAACTGAGATTATACCTTCTGAGTGTTGGTAACTTAGAAAATTGGTGTAAATTTCTCTTTGGAATTTTTTCTGAGCGTCACCCACTTTGGTGCTGCAGACAGCTGGAATCATTGGTTGAGGCTTTCTTGTGGTATCTGCACTTCCAGATTTTCTTAGTCTCCTGACAATGTATTTTCTAGTTCTTATGATCATTATATAAACCTTTGATACCCTGTCTCTTTAACTGAAATGCATAGAAAAATGTTTTTTTTAATTTCACGAATTTTTAATCATTTTCCTGCTTTGATTTCATTTTTTAAATTTCAAAATATTAAGGGGATACAAATGTTTTAGGCCACATGGATCATTTTTGTAATGCTTGATTCTTGGCTATAGGTGTGCCCATCATCCAGATAGTCTGCATAGTTCCCATTAGATTGGTTTATTCCCCTCCCCTCCTCACCCCCCCACCCCAGTTTCTCTCCACTGAGTTGTTTCCCTCTATGCACTTGTGTGCTCATCAGATAGTTTCAATTTAATAGTGAGTAAATGTGGTGTTTGGTTTTCCATTCTTGTCATACTTTACTTAGGCATATGGCTTCCAGTACCATCCAGATTGTTGCAAAGCGTATTAATTCACATTTTTGTATGCCTTAGTAGTACTCCATGGTGTATATGTACCACATTATTAATCCACTCATGAATTGGTGGGCACTTGGGTAGATTCCACATCTTTGCAATTGTGAGTTGTGCTGCAATAAACATTTGAGTGCAGGCGTCTTTTGGATAAAATGACTTCTTTTCTTTTGGGTAAATACCCAGTTGTGGTATTGTCAGATTGAATGGTAGGTCTACTTTTAGTTCTTTGAGAAATCTCCATACTGTTTTCCATAGAGGTTGTACTAATTTGCAGTCCCACCCACGGTGCATAAGTGTTCCTTTCTCTCTGCATCCATGCTGGCATCTATTGTTTTCAGACTTTTTAATAAAAGCCATTCTAACTGGGGTAAGGTGATATCTCATTCTGGTTTTAATTTGCATTTCCCTGATGATTAGTGATGTTCAGCATTTTCTCACATATTTCTTGGCCATTTTTCTTTCCTCTTTTGAGTAGCTTCTGTTCATGTCTTTTGCCCATTATTTAATAGGGTTGTTTATTTTTTTTCTTGCTGATTTGCTTGAGTTCTTTATAAATTCTGGTTATTAGCTCTTTATCAGATTTGTAGCTTGCAAATATTTTCTCCCATTCTATAGGTTGTCTATTTGCTCTACTGATTGTTTCCCTAGCTGTGATGAAGCTTTTTAGTTTAATCCACTCCCATTTATTAATTTTTGTTCTCATGATTGCCATTGTGGTCTTTTCCATAAGTTCTATACCTAAGCTGATATCTAAAAGAGGTTTTCCTACATTTTCCTCTAGAATTCTTATGTTTCATGCCTTAGATCTAAGCCTTCTATCTATCTTGAATTAATTTTTGTGAATGATGAGAGGTAGGGGTAGGTCCTGTCTCATTCTTCCGCATGTGGCTATCAAATTTTCTGAGCACCAGCATAGGGCTTCTTTTCCCCAGTGTGCATTGTTGTCTACTTTGTCAAAGATCAGTTGCTTGTAGGTAGATGGTTTTGTGTCTGGGTTCTCTGTTCTGTTCCATTGGTACATATCTCTATTTTTGTGGTAATTACATGCTATTTGGGTTACTATAGCCTTGTAGTATAGTTTGAAGTCTAGTAATATAATGCCTCCCATTTGTTGTTTTTGCTTAAGATTGCTTTGGTTATTCTGGCTCTTTTCTGGTTCCAAACAAAGGAAGTGTAGAATTATTTGTTCTAGATCTGTGAAGTATGATGTTGGTAACTTGGTAGAGATTGCATTCAATTTGTAAATCACTTTGGGTAATATGGACATTTTAACAAAGTTGATTCTGCCCATCAAAGAGCATGATACATTTTTTCATTTGTTTGTATCCTTGGCGATTTCTTTCCTTAGAGCTCATGTTCTCCTTGCAGAGATCTTTCAGTGAAATGCACACAATAATTTTAATTTTTCTGTTCAAATCATGATTGAAACAGTCACCATTTTTTAAAAAGGATTTTCAAATTGTTTTAAGAAGATAACTCAACTGGTGCTTTTTATAACAGACACAAATAAGATGAAGAGATTCAGAAAAATAGAAAATAAAAAATTTTAAACAATGTTAGTAACAGAAAAGAAGGAATTTAGGCCAAACAGCTTTAAATTGCACACACAAAAAAACACATAATGATATTAACATTCCAATTCAATATGGAGACCTAACACTTTTGAATATGTAAGCATCAAGTAAGATATTAGCAAGATTCATAAATCAAAATTTTAGGAAATATAAGGAGAAATAATTAGAAAAGACTAGCTGCAGCTATGTTAATTTACCTCTTTTAGTTTATGATTACCCAAGTGGAAAAATAATAAGAATAAAATATTTAATAACATATTTAATCAGTCATATCTGAGTGATAAATACTGAATTTTACACTTAGAAAATTGAGAATACATACACTTTCTCATTAAGTGACCAATGGGATACTCACAAAAATTAACCATGTATTAGGCCGCAAAGAAAATCTTGATAAATCTAAAAAGTAGAAATATATAGATTCTATTCTCTGTTGACCATGAACTAAAATTAGCATTTAATAGCAAAACAAAGAAATAAAAATACAATTCCATCTGGAACTAAATACCCTCTTTTAAGCAAACTTTGTATCAAAGAGGAATCACAAATCAAAATTAAAGAATTTTGTTATAATTTGAAAACTAAGATCTGTAGCCTATATATTACAATTAAGGAATTAAGCAGGAAAAAATTAATAATTTTAAATGTTTACATCAATAAAAAGTAAAAAATGAAATAAAATAAGCATCTAAATAAAAACTATAGATAAAAAGATAAATTGAAATAAAGCAAATTAATAAAATAAAGATAAAAGCAGAAATTAAATAGGAAGGGAAAAACAAATAAATTAAAAGTCAAGTCTTTGAACCAATGGAAAACTTAAAAAATCCACAAACTAATCAAATCAATTAAAAAAGGAGTGGAGAATGCACAATGATACAAAATAAGAAAGTATAGGGAAAGAAAAATCTCAGAAACAAAGAATTTTAAGACATTTAAACACTTTAATTTTATGCAAATCATTCCAAAAACCAGTATGTAATATATAAAAATTATGTTTTCATATCCCAAACAAAATCAACTTGAAAAATACAGTGAGAAAAAATACCCTGGGTATAATAGCAGTAAAAATGGTAAAATCCCAGGAATAAACTTCACAACAAACATGTAATTCTCGTATGAGTAAAAGTTTACAACATTACTGAGAGACACGAATAATGTCTCAAACAAAAGGAAACCTTGTGTTCTCAGCTAGCAAGACTCAGCATTACAAATACATCAATTCTCCCTCAATTATGAATATAATATACTCGTCCAATATGCAAATGCAGATGGGTATGGGCTGTAAGAATACATAGGTTATGTTATGTATGTTAGGTTAGGTTATGTATGTTCCTAACTTTTATATGGAAAATAATTCATATACACATAGACAGAAGACTCTAAAATTATTGAAGGAACAGTTAAACCTACAATATTAATATATATAAATACATATAATACAATAAAAACAATGTGGTATTGTTGCATGAAACAGAGATGGATCCCTGGTATAGAATATAAAGTCCAGAAATAAATATATATGGGAATTTAGTATATGATAAAAATGGCATTTTAAAATAGTGTGGAAATTAGGGACTAGTTAACAAATGATGTTGAAACAACAGCATAGCCTTCTAAAGATTAACGTAATAAAATTATATTCACACCCTGTACTGTTTACCAGAAAAAAATTTCAAATCTGTCAAAAATTTATATGTAAAAAAGTAAAATCATAAAAGTACTGAAAGAAAACAAACTTCTTAATAAACTTAGAATGGATTCAAAATCTATAAGTTATAAAAGAAAAATGATATATTTGACCACATAAAATAAAAAATTTCTACATGGAAAAAAAAAAGGAAAAAGCATGTAAACAAAGTCAAAATAAATGACAAACCAGGAAAAATTGTTTGAAACTCATAGACAAAGGGCTGATCTAACACAGAAATGTTTGTAATGGGTATAGCAATGACTAACATTGCAATAGAAAAACTGGCAAAAGATACGAAAAAACAGTTAATAGAAAAGGAACTACGGCTGTCCCTAAAATTCATTAAAATATTCCTAACATTTTCACCCATCAGATTGATAAATATCTAAAAGTTTGATAATGCTCTCTCATTTTGATATTGTGAACATTCCATGCATTACTATTGGGAGTTTAAATTGGTCCGATCTTTTAGAAAGCACTTTGGCAATATGTTTCAATATTCCAATTACATAGACACTTCAACTAAGGAATTGCACTTCTGGAGATCTATCCTATAGATATATTTTCACACTCTGAAATGATGTCCAAGGTTAATCCTTATAAGAACAATATTGGGGTAATAATCCAAATGTATATCAGTAGGAGACTGGTTCAATAGGAATACAGTGCAGGTAGTAAATAACAATAAGGAGAAAACTATAGAAAACTCTGCAAGGTATAGTATAAAATGAAAAAAAAAAGGCAAGACAATAATTTTCTGTATGGTTTGAAGGTTTTGTGTAAAAAGTAGAAAAAAATTAATAATCTGTATTTAAAATTCTGGTACAATATATGAAAAACGATAACAATTATGCACCTATTGGTACATGCCTTTTATAAGAAACACAGCTAAGAATTAAAAACAAAGACCTTTTGGACATACAAAGACATAATATACACACGAGGGTTGTCTGGAAAGTATCCAGCCATTGTTAATATAATGAGAATGGTTACATGCCTGGATACTTTACCCTCATAAGTCAGTCATTGCTCTGTGTGTGTGTGTGTGTGTGTACATAATGCAAATACTAACCAGAGAGAGCTTAGATAGCAGATAAAATAGACTTTAAGACAGAAAAGTGTCATTCGGATGTCATTACGGATGGAGAAAATCACTGCATAAAAATAATCAACTCATCAGAACATAAATACTCTAAGCACAAATGAATTTTCCTCAAAATATATAGAAAGAGATTTGAATAAATTTACCAGTGGAGTGGGAGATTTCAACAATTCCTTAATTACAAATAGGTAAAATTAAAAAGGTATAAATAATTTGGACACCACCATTGATAAGCCTGATTTAAAGTAGATATATAGGTTTGTATTCAGTTAAGAATATATTGTCTTCCAAATAAAAAATGATCACTAGGGAATTGGGGGGTGGCGGGTAAACCCACGTCTGAGCGACGTGGTGGGCACTGTGGAGGGGTGGGACATGCTTGAAAAGTAGTTGGGGAGCGGAATTAGGGGTCTCAATAGGGGAAAGGAATTCCTCTAAAAAATGGAACACTTTTTAAATAAATTTAATGTTACTATCAGTGGATCCACTAGTAGTAGAACAATTATTCCACTACACAGATCTCAAATAAAGAAAATCCTTGTAGAATATATTTAGTGTCTATAATGCAATTAAATTGGAAGTCGAAAGCAAAAAGCAATAAAATCTCTGTGCGTGTGCAAATTAAAAACACAATTCCAAATAACTCATAGAACATAGAAAAACTCAAATGGAAAATACATGGAATTGAATGGGCTTGTCCTTTAATTTTTTTAAATCGTGGCAAGTTCTTTGTTTTGCTTGTTTTTGGGGGGGGTTTTCTTTGCCTTTTAATTTTGAATGCAATGGCAAATTATTTCCAGTAAATAAGAACACTAGAATTTCTACTTAGTACCTATGAAAAATATAAGTTGTGTTATGATCTTAAATACTATAACAGAAATGACTGAACAATAATTCATGCAGCTTAGGAAATCAGGATCATCTAAATAACTTGATTTTAGTAACATTTAAATTTATTTTACAAAGTAAGCAATGGTGAAAGTCAAGGTTGTAGGACTCAGTACTCCATAGAGATGTTAGAGATAAAATCTAATTGTTTTACAGGTAAGGAAAATTAAAGCTGAGGGGAGATGTCTTCTCCAATCTTCCATAGCTAGTTGATGTCAAAGCTAGGATTCTAGCCAAGACCTTCTGATCACAGTAAGTCATGGACTCAGACAGACATGGGTTCGGGTCTTGTCTCTGTAACTTATCTGGCTGAGCCTCAGTTTTCATATCTGAAAAAAAAAAAGTTAATCTTACTTCCAAGTTTGTACAATTTGTAAAATTATAAGAAGTATTACATGTGAGCAAAGAATGCTCATTGTTTACCAGATAAATGAAACAACACTGCCTCTGACAAACTTGCTTCCATAATTTAAAAATACAATGATGCTATGTTCATCTGTTTTTCAAAGGGATTTGTGTATAAGTTATATTTTACATAAATGCTTCCTCACAGATGTTGGAAAATTTGTAATATCTATTTGTGGATGAAAATAAAACCCTAAATGAATATTCTAGGACAGAGATTTATACAGTATTACACATAATTATCTTTTATTATCAGTTGACATTCAGAACTATTTATTTCACTACTGTGTCTATTTCTAATATTTTGCTTGAATCAACCCTTTTACGTATGCGGCCGCCAAGAGCACTGAACACACATGGCAGGTAATATTTTCAAGGAGGTTCGGCTTTGCCAGCAGCCAAGTTCCTCAGTTTACTTTCCAAAACCCATGGGATTTAGTTAGGAAAGTTCTTCCAGAGAAGAGTGGTCAGTCAGCTTCAACGTCCATCAGGGTTGAAGCTGGAGGATGGTTTCTCCCATTCTGGGAAACAGAGACTACAAATTGGCAGGCAAGATCTCACAAAATTGTTAGGTCAATCCCCTGAAAATGCCTCTGCCACGAATGCACTGCCTCTGATTGTTCAGTCTGCACCCAGATTGCTCATGGAATTTCTTAAGAATGCAGGCCTTCGGTCTACCCTGACCAACTGACTGCATATTCCAGGTGGAAGCCTCAGACCTTCACATTCTAAAAGCTCAGTTTAGTCTTTGATGGGTATCCAAGATTAGGAACTAAACCGTAGGTCATCTTCTTTCTTAATCACAGCACTGATGATGCCACTTCCCTGTTCAAACCTCTTCAATGGCTCCCTATTGCTTCAGGAGTTAGGAACTAACTGCTCAGGTTGTCATCCACATTCTACAATATCATCTAAAATCTGATTCCCTGTCCCATATCCCACGTTCATGTGACATAAACCCAAGGCTATACACTGAACATGTTCTAATCTTCTCAGATGCCCGCGTGTCAATCAGCTGCAGCAGCAGCAGCCGCCGGGGAGCTTGTTAAAAGGCAGGTTCCTGCGGCTGCCTGTTTCCTACAGGAAACAGCCCTTTTAATCAGCAGCCGAGGGAGCCTGGTCTCTGATTGTTCCTCCAGTGGCTTTTGGTCCTGCTGCTGCCTCCCCTGCTGCCCCACCTTTCTCCCCGCCAGACTCCGAACGGCCCTGAAGGCTCATATTTAACGTCTTCTGTCTTACTTAGTGTCTTTTGTGCTCTCGTTGCTAATAAATTCCTGAGGAATTATTTTCTTTCTCATTTTTATATTCTCCTTAGTGCTTAATGCAGTGACTTCTTAGAGGTAAAGAATCAGGACGTATCTTTCGAATTGAAATAAATACAAAAATGGGGTGGAGCCGGGGCCAGACAGAGGAAGGTGGCAGGGCTAGGACTGCTCTGGAAACTTCCGGCCAGTAATTCAGGAAACCAGGAAACATGCACTGAAGGTAAATGTAGAGAAAATGACTTTATGTATAGAGTCTGCATACAGAGTAAGAAATAGGCCAAAACCCAACAATGCTTATCTCTGGGACTGTGGGTGCTTTCATTTTCCCAGCTCTGATTTTTTTAACATGCATATATATTTTCTAAGTTTTCTTCAATGAACATTTCATTTTTACAATCATATAAACAGTCATTCATTGGATATATTTCAATTTTGTCCCAGAGTCACTCTTTAAATTAGGGAAGAATTACCTATGTCAGTGTAAGTCAGTTCCTTTTAACATTCAGTCAGCAAACATTTACAAAACAACTTCAGTTGCCAGGAACTTTGCGAGAGCCTGAGAACATCAAGATGGAAAACACATGGTCCCTGTTCTCAGGGAACTGACAGGCTGGAGGAACAGCAGAGCAGTTCAACATGGGTGGTAGGGAAGAAGTCCAGAATTGATTCTGAGCTCGCTTTCTAGTTCATTTAAAGCTTTAGAACTATGTAATTTCACTGTCTGGTAGAAAGCCCTTCACATTAATTTAATATTGGGCCTCATTTTTATTAAGAACTAACAAATGAAATAACTATATGAAGAGCATTTAACATCGTACCCTCCATTTTCAAGAAGAACCAGTATTTAAGAATGCTTATATGTGTAAGAACTGTGCATTTTATTGTAAAGCTGCTATCAAGGCCATCGCTATTAAGTTGTATAATGACCCTTAATTCTTTTTTTCCTTAGAGCTCAGAGCCAGTATTTTTCTTTCCGTGGAGATGCACACCATGCCCCTGGCAGCTGTACAGGCCAATGCGGCATTAGTTGGTACTTGATCTGAACCCTTCATCCCGACCAGTAGGCCTGCTCCCGGTCTTGCCTCCTCCTTGCAGCAGATCCTTCATTTAGATTCCATTCTTCTCCTCTGTATTTCAGACTTGGTGTATGCATTTTCTTCTGGCTTCCCAGGCCACTGAGTCAAAGCACAAGCTTCAGCTTCGATCTGTCGGCAGCTGAGATCCCAAAACCCACTTGTGCCTCCCAGACTGCGATTGTGATTAAGCCAAGAAACCTGCCTAGTAGGTGCCATTTCCCAAAACACAAAATTGACAACAGCCCAAATGGCTAAAATTAAGGGAATGATCAAAAGCAAAATAAAAAAAAATGGAAGATAAAAATGCTAGTTTTGACATACTAAAAAGAAATGTATGGCAAGTATTTTGATACCTACAAAATATACATATGGAACAGTATTACATAGAAAACAGCTCAATTTAACATACACACAAGTGATTATATGTAGAATGGAGTTTACTTACATTGAAAAAATAGGAAGATAATTTAGAAAGACATAAAAAGTTACAGTTAAATATTTGTCAGACTTCCTTACTCTGCAAAAATGGCTTAACTGAAAGGAGATCAAGTTGGAAACTGCTTAACTTGTTTATGTTAAATCAGTCTTCCTAAAACTATCTTACTAATGAAATCAATTTATCCACCAAATCTTTCACCAAAAGATCAATTATGTTTTAAGATATACAATGAATAAGCATTGGTTTCATCTCTTAAATCAGTTTCACACTTCTAAATAAATGGCATTTTGACTTCTCCTATTTGTTAATCAGAGCCATAAAAATCAGATCTAAGCAGGCTGAAAGTAAATTTTGATTTAGGAATTCAAAGAGAGGTACTCTATCTCAATGAAACACAGAGTTGGCTGTGGTATAAAATTGAACATCAGACTTGGAAAATAAGTTTTAAAGGAATTATAAACCACTCTGCATTGCTATGCATGCTTATACTAAATAAAAAGGCAAATAAATGGATCTTAATTGTCATTTTCTATTTGACTAAAAATAAAAACACACTGACTTGCCTTGAAAATTCAACTGGATGGTATTTCCTATGTATTTACCGTAAGGGTCAACCTTAATACTTCATCTCACTTGGGGGCATGGTGTGGGCATGACCGCCTATGCCCTGCAGGAGGGGCTGACTCAGAGGCCTCACCCTGGGCTTAGTACCCTCTACCCATTCCAGAACATGTTCACTCTATCTTCTGAGCCTACCACAGGCCTTTACCCAGTGACCTGGTTTGTGAGTCTTTGGAGCTGTGAGTCTTTGAACTCGGTGAGTCTTTGGAGCTGTCTTCTTGGTTCCTTACCTCTGCTTTTCAGCTCCTGGCATCTGAAGGTAAAGCCCCCTGTTTGCCAAGTTGAGGTGTTTGATATTTACTCCTCAACTGGGTGAACAAAGGGGTCTTCCATTCTTATTTCCTACACATACACACACACACACATGCATGTGTGTGTTCATGTAATAAAGGGATTAGCAAAAATATCCCGGCATGACAAATCCTTGAAATCCAGCCTCCTTTCCAATATTTACTCACCCCCCTCTTCCCTTATACTAAATTTCTCCTTCTTTCTTCCTTTAGGGTCTTACTCCATCAATTAGCTGTTCTCTCCTCCATCTTCAATATTTTCTTCTTTGCCACCTTTTTATTTTATCACCGCTACCACATTGCTCTCATTAGTACCACCTACAAGACCCAAATCATAATATCGCCTCCAATTCCTCCCTCTAACAGCTCCTCACAAGCACACACCTGCCATGGCGAAGTCGCCTCCATCACAAGGTGGAGTGGAAACTCTCTCTTCCCATTCACAGCCTGGAAGTCCTGAAGGGAACTCAAATTCAGCTTTCTCAAAGTGAATTTATTTTCCCTTCAAATTAAGATTACTAGTCTATACATTTCAGTTTATAATTTTGCCTTGATCTTCTATGAAAAAAAATAGGAATCAGATTTGGCTTCTCCACTACACTGTCAGATACCACTCGATTGTAGACTCTAAATCTAAAATGCCATTCATATTTTTGCTTTCTCTTCCATTCCCACCTTATACTTATTAAAAGATAAGCATTAGACAAATTAAATTGAACAGAGTTTAATTGAGCAAAGAACAATTCATGAATTGGGCAGCCCCCTGAACCAGAAGAGGTTGAGAGAACTCCTCTCCACAACAGGGGTAGGATGCATTTATGAACACAAAATGGAAAGGGGCTACAGAAATGGCTTGATTGGTTACAGCTCTGCATTTGCTTTACCCAGAGCTAGTCTGATCATTTGGGAGCCTGTGATTGTCTGAAGCTTGGCTACCGTGATTGAGATTTGTTACAAAAGTATACTCTTAAATTAGGCTTTCGGTTAGTTTACATACTAAATTGGGTTGCAGTCCCATTATATAGAGACTGAAGGAACAGAAACATCCTCAGGCCAAATCTACTTTAACATACTTGTCATCACTTCCCTAACACTACACTTGACAACCCTGGAGAGATCACTGCTCTGCAGCACACAGCTGGACCTCGACAATAACTGCCACAAGGAAGACACACCACTCTCCCCTGTCTGCTTTCCCCCGTGTGTAGCCCAGACATTTCCTTTGTTCTGAACTGCACAACTGAGCCACGGTGCTGACTTTTGGTGATGCTTCAGCAAGAGGTCAGAATAACAGAAGTAGAGTCTTTTCATCCACCGGACACTGGGAGCAGCACCTCAGGTGCTTCCAGGTCCACCAGACATGTTCAAGACAGAAAAAACACAGTAGTTTTTGGCTGTATGATCAGACAGTAAGACAATTTCGAGGTACTTCCCAAATTGGATTATTTTAATAAACAACTAAAAAACCCTATTAACTGGGAGAAAAAACCTCCACAAACTTTGTGAGTACTGCATAGAATCATATGACTCTGATTTACTTAGAGACATGGGGTCTTACCTGTACATTTACAGAGCAATATTCTAAAAGTGGGAGTGCTATGTTAACCCTTTGAAAGTTGGGCATTGATCTACCTTTAAAAAGTTTTTAGATTTTACTTTTTTGGCACTGCTGAAAAGGCTACAGGCATTTTCAAAGGGGGAAAAATTGTATTGACATCATTATCACATTGATTAAAAAAATGCTCTGTCAATTGAAAGCCTTTAAGCAATTCTCCTTCACTGATGCTCATAACAGATTAAAAGGCTACATTAAATTGTATTAATTTTGTCCCCTTAGGCCTGTTTAAGGGGAGTACCCAAAAATTTAGCTCTGCCAGTATTGTATTCCCTCTGAGGCTCTTGTGCCTAGTTTCTGGGGCATAAGAATAACTCAAATAATTTTTAACATTAGAACAACCTAGGAAGTTGGGCTAATAATCTCTCCCAGGTTGCTAGAAGTTTCCAAACATTACTTAATAAAAACTGCCTTAAAATGTGACCAATATGAACACCTTGAGGCGGGTTTCTTTTTTTTTCTTTTGATAAATCCCAGAAGCTTCTATCACAACGGAGATTTCGTGCGAACACGAGAGGTCAGATGTCTGCCATGAGTGTTTCTGGGTAGAGCAGACAATTTAAGCCATTCCCAAAGAGAAAAATAACAAGATCAGGAAATGCCTAAGGGCAAATACTACTTGTCAAGCCTCATTATCACCACAGGAAAGAGTCACATTTTTAGAATTTTCCTCTATAATTGAAACTCTTGTCTTTCAACTGAAGACAAGATATTTCAAGCTATGATAATTATAACAGTCAGGGGAACAGCCTTTTTACCTTAGAATAAGTGTCTTCTAATTTTTATCAAGTGCATCTACTACACAGCTTGATTGGGATACTGAGCATTGGGAAACTGGCATTTTAACACAACTACATGGAAAGCATTGGCCACATGGCAGCCCACTCTCAATATTTTTCTTTTCTCTTCTTAAAAACTTTCATTATTTCATTAGTGTTTTATATATTCATTATAGAAAGCAATAGCATATAGAATTAAGCAAAAAGAAAATATCACCTATGGAAGCATTATCCTGTTAACCTGGCTAATATTTTGCTATACAATATTTTGCTATATAATGGTTTAGTATAAAGTATTCTAATCTTTGTTTATTCAAATAAGTACATGTAAATTTGCATTAAATATTTTAAGATAAGGGCATATTATCTACTTATCAATATGTCTATATATAAACACTTTTTAGTAATATATTGTAACCATCTCATCATGTCAAAATTGTAATCTGACATTAAAATTCTTATTGATTACACAATATTTCAAGTTATGCTATATAAATCATTTAACCAATTCCCTTTGGTTTAATATTTTGGTTAGACATCAGTTAATATAGACTGAGTCATACTGTGATTACAAGTAACCACTAAATTGCTTTGAACAACAAGGTTTATTTCTTGTCATGCTACATGTCCACTGTGGGGCTCAGGGGCTCAGAGTGTTCCACTTTGACTACATTCCAAGACCCAAGCTGACACAGCAGCCACCACTGGTTTCTGCTTGCTGTGAGAGAGGTAAGAAGAGCTCTGTAGGGTGTTGGCATGGACAAAGAACGTTATGCTCCTCACATGTGATTGGCCAGGACTTGTCACATGGCCCCAATCAGACACAGGAAGGCAAAGGAGTACCATCCTACCATGTTTTCAAAACTGAGATAAAATTATATTAAATTATTGAAAAATACATTACAAAAAAATGAGGAACTGGAATCAGAGTTGCAGCATTTACGACAGCACATTAAAATGCAAAAACTCAAGTCCAGAAATGCTTTGAACCTGGTCCAGGGACAATCAGTATTGAATGGTTGTCTGAGAACTCACATATATAATGTGGCTGTGGCCAAGGGAAGTAGATTCAGTCACGGTGCAGTCTGGGGAAGAAAAACTAGATCAAGCCCTATCGATGCTTCCCTTTAAAATTCTTTTTCTCAAACATTCAAATTCTCTCATTGCTCCAATGCTTTTAGAAACTATTATTACCAGAGAAAGTTACTTAATTTGTAAATCATAGCCTGAGCTTTGTTTCGTGAGTATTAAATCAGCCCTCAACCTCTGGGTGCATAATTTCCAACTTTTGATTACATTTAATTACAGCAATGAAAATACTCTTTCTTTATGGTTTTAAATTTAGCATATTTTCCTTCCTCTTGAAAAATTTTTTTTCAGAGGCAGATTGATAAAAAATTAATATTTCTCAAAAAGCCTCAAACTGAGCTGTCTTAGCCTGAAAAAAAATGTTTATTAAAATAGATAAATACACAACTTCAGGCATTAATTGATATTTATATACATACATACATATTACATATGTGCTTGTGTGTTTATACGTGCACACAATCTTGTTGCCAAATGAATACAGGTTCGGTTGCCAGCCGCCCTGAGAAGCTGAGTGTTGGTGAAGGAAAGGTGATTTATTCAAGTAGCAGTAGCCTGAGGAGATGGTGGACTGTTGTCTCAAAGACCATCTCATCTTTCCCTGCTTGCTGAGCAACTTGGGAAGGAGAAAAGGGGGTTGTGGCAGAAAGCAAGCTTTGTGCAAGTCATCATGACTTGCTGGATGGTTACCTGCAAACAGTAGGTCGTCTGATGGATCCCGTTACCCACAGTTGGTGGTTGGCCTATTCCAGACTTTTGATCTGTTTTTCCTCAAGATCATTTTCTAATCTTGTGCCCCGCAGCTATGTAAGCTACCAGCAGGTTAATTCTAAACTTCTAAGACAGAACAAGCCGAAAGCATACTGCAGGCAAAATGGCTTTGCATTAGCCAACCTAGCCTTACAGTCTGAATGGCCCTTGGGGTGTGCGTACACTCTGAGCGCTCCAGGACAGCTGCATTCTGTTTGTTGAGTTTAAGACTTTAAGTTCTCTATTCTGTCCTCAGTAAATTATTGACTTTTTTTCTCGTTCTAAGAAATGTTTCTTGTTTTACTTTTAACTTTTTTATTTTCCAATTTTCCCATGTTGAATTTTAGGCTTTGACTCTTACCTTGTTCATTATCAACTGTCTAGTTCAGTGTTGACTATTTTCATTAATGCAAAATTAATACATTTAAGTTCAAATTTGGGCCTTTATCATCATTCAGATATTTACATATATATATACACATATATAATGTACATATACTCTCTATATATAGTTTTTTAATCATTATAAAAGGCAGCTTGGAAAGCACAAAAACACTATAAAAGAAAAATATTATCCATGATACCATTAGCAGAAAAAATGCAGTTAACATTTGGCATGTATTTTCCAGTACTTAAAGAAATTTTTAATTTGAGGTCCCATCCTCAATTAAAATGTTGTATCATTCATTTTAAGGGCATTTTCTTATATTATAAGCATTTTTGTAAATATAATTTGAATGATGGTGTAATATTCCATTATATAATCATGCCAAATTATTACTAGTTTCTCTAATGTTAACTATTTTGGATATTTTTTAGATTTAAATTATATAACAATTATTTTTTAAAAATTAACACTCTTGTGCATACGTCTTTGGACTCCTTTACAATTATTTCCTAATAAAGAGTCTTAAATATGTAAAACAGAGGATATGCATATTTTTAAGGCTCTTGATGCTTGCTTACAGATTATTTTCTAGAGAGATTGCACCAATAGATGAAAGTACCTATTTCACTCTACCTGGAAAACATTGTATGTTGTTTTTTTTCTTAAATTATGCAAATGAGATTAATAAATAATGAAATAAATGGTTTTAATTTCCAGTTCTTTACTAGTGAAATTAGTCTATTGTCATATTCTTTTAAGGAATTTAATCTTTTATGGATTGCCTAGTTTCTTTGCTCATTAGCAATGGACACTAGTATTCTATTATTTTTTCATTTTAGTTTTGTGTGAGTGCTTTACATGTGAATAATGCTAACCAGGTGTCATAATGGTGGCAAACCTATTTTTCTGGATCGTTGATTTTTTTTTTTTAAGTTTGTTTTAAAAATGGCATTCAGGCGACCACCTCTCCCCAGAGGGAAGATGTGGATCTTTTGCAGTTAGGCTGAGCCCATTGGCTCTGGGCCCATTGGCGCTGCACGGGAGCTGCTCCACGGCGTCCTCCCAGAGCAAAGGTGACCACTACCTGAGCAGAGTCCTGCTGGAGAGAGACCTCAGGAGCTCTGCTGGCTCCTCCACTCTTCTGATCCTGGGCAAGGCAAGGGCGCTGCAGTCCGGCCTCTAGAACCCAGGCAGGCTTCTGCTTGTGGCCCGACCCTGTGCTGTTGGTTGTTATCGTCCTCCTGATGGATGCTTCCTCTGGGAAGAGAGCAGCCACCAGAGAGCAGATGGAGACCCTAGTAGGGTGACGCGAGAGATGGACGGGCAGCTCTGCAATGGTTTCCACCAGGTTTTCCTGGGAAGGACAGGGACTAGTTCTATGTGAACTTGGAGCCTGCAGAGGAGCAAGAAGGAAGCTGATGGCCACTTCTCCGAGGTGAATGTGGACAGGGACGGGAGGGTCAGCGGCAAGGAGATGCAGCAGGGAATCAGGAGAAGGTTGCTATTTTCCAGGGGGGCATCAAGGAGACAAGATGCATTTCCGTGCTGCTGACCCGGAAGGCAATGTGTGGGTAAGTATTAATATAAGGTGAAGTTTTTCTAAAAATTGATGAGGAAATGCTGGAAGTCCTCAAGAACCTCAAAGAGCCTGTCATCAGTTGGGCACGATCCCCCACTCCTCCACAAAGCCATCTGTCCCATTTTCAGTGGCCTCTGGGGAGTGTCCACCCACTCCTATAACCTGCATTCCTTCCTGTAGCTTGGTAATGTCACAGCCCTGTATTAAAGATTTGCTTTGACAGAGGTTGGGGGAGGTAGGAGGTGGGGGGTTGGGGGCAAGGTGGTGGTGGGGGTGGGGGAATTCAGTTTGGACATTTCCTATTGACATGTTTTGAATTTGCTAAAAGTGGCTTCTGCTGGTTATCCATCTTTTTCCATTCCTCAATGTCCATTAAATTCCTTTTAATAGGTCCCAATGCCTTGCTGAAATTTCCCATATTCTCATTCAATTAGCCATCACTTTCTATATATTACTTAGCATATTAGTAGTATGTTGAAGTTCTTATCTGCTATTTAAGATTACTTTGAAGGCCTTGGTTTAGTAATTAATTGATCAAACAAAAAGAATTAGGGAAATTATAGAAGATTTGAACAGTGCAATCAACCAATATGATCCAATTAACATTAACAGAACACTATATTCAACAACTAGAGAATTCTTCTCAAGGGCACATGAAACATTCATCAAAGCAGACCATAAGATGAACCACAAAAAAGTCCCAATAAATGTAAGAAGATTAAAATCATACAGAGTATGTTCTCTTATCATAATATTAAATTAGGAAACCAAGAACAAGAAAACATCTACAGGAAATGATGAAGTAGTAAAAAGACAAAGAATATAAAATAGCAAGAAATTTAGAAGTTGGTTCTTTAAATCATTTGGTGAAATTGATAAATACCTTTCAAAATCATCCAAAAACAGAGAAAAAGCAAAAATTACCAATCAGTGAGGATCATCACTATAGATTCTGTGGATATCAAAAGGATAGCAAGAGGATAGTGTAAATCTTATGAAAATAAATTCAACAAATTAGGTGGAAGAAGAAAATTTCTTGAAAAACACAAATCAACACAGGTACAATGAGAAGTAGCAAGATGAAATAGACCCAGATTGCTTTGCTTTCTATCAAACATTTAAGGTAGAAATTATATCAGTACTACATAAATTTCAGAAAACAGAAGACAATATTTCCCAACTTAGTTTGTGAGGCCAATATACTAAAATTATGATAACAAAACCTAAGAGTTAACAAGAAAAGATAATTCTTTATGAACATACTTAACAAATAGTAGCTACTTAATTAAATACAGCAATATTTAAGTAAGGCACCATGACCACGTGGGAATTGTGCCAGGATTGTCGGACTTGCTTTACATTTGAAACTCAATCAATCCTTATTAGAATAAAGGATAAAAAAGTCTCACATGATCATAAATACAAAAAATGCACATTGGGCAAAAATCTACATTCATTTCAATACTTATTTCATGTTCAAAACTCTCAGATAATGAAGAAGTGAGGGGAAGTTCCCCAATTTGATAAAAGGCCTCTATCAAAAAACTACAACTAACATCATACTTGCTAGTAATACATTAAATCTTTTCCCCTAGGATTAGAAATAAGGCTAATATGTTCACATTTACACTTCTTTTCAACCTTTGCTAGAGATCCTATGATTGTAAGATACGAAGTCCCCCTGCCAAATAACCCTTTGCACAAACATTAAAATATGAAAGATTGACAATATCAAATGTTGACGAGAATATGGAATAAGTCAGACTCTCACCTATTGCTGGTAGTAATGTAAAATAATGCAACTTATTTGGAGACTTGTTTGGCAGTTTCTTTACAATTTAAATATATATCTACCCATGACCCTACAATTCTAATCCCAGGTGCTTATCCAAGAGAAACACGCATGTGTCCACATAAAGACTTGCACATGAATGTTCACAGCTAATTTACTCACAGTAGCCAAAAACAGTTTGAATGTTCATCAAGAGAAGATGGGATAAGAAAATTGGTGTATATTCATGCAACACGATACTACTCAACAATAAAAAGTAATGAACTAATGACACACATAGCAACATAGAGAATTTTCAAAAATGTTTTAAACAAGAAAAGCAGACACAAAAAAATACATACTGCATGATTCCATTTATATAATGCCTAAAAAAAGGTAAAACTTATCTATGGATATGAAAGTCAGAAAGTGAATGGCTCTGTTGAGGTGGGATGGACTGAAAAATAGAATGAGGGAAATTTCTAGAATGATCACAATGCTCTCGATCTTATTTTGGTTTGCTGGTTACACAAATACATACAATTACCAAAACTCATTGAACTGATGAACACTTAAGATTTGTGCATTTTACTGTATATAAATTATATCCCAATTAGATATCAAATCCATTATTCAAAGAGAAATTTTTCCATAAAAAATGAATCTGTCTACAAATATCTACATTTGTTAGACTTTCCTCAATGCTTTCTTTCCACTATATCATGTTCACTGGGATTGTGTCCAAAAGAAATAACACCCATCAGTTCAGCAGAATGCGTCATGATAGAACAGCAGAAGTCCATGCATTTGGATGCCAAAAATATTAAAATACATTTTCCTTCATTTGTAAAATAGTTTATAAATATGCTAGTAAACTGCTCTACTTACTGGTTTTCATCTCATCTGGAGAGATTTTATCTATGTACATCATATCTTTTTTTTTTCAGTTATAAAATATTTCCTCCTGGATAAGAGCACATTCATCAAATTGGAGGAAAATATCGTACAGATATTTGGTCAGAAGGAAATTCCAATTCCTTTAAAACAGTCCACTAGAGTAGTTTTTTTTCTTAAAATTGTTTTATACTATGTAAAATATGGTGTGATGATATCACACATAATTAAATAGCAGTTATACATTACAAAAGATGGTTTACAAAGTAAATCAGTGATGTCTCTTCCTTTGTGCCTGCCTCGGTGGTTACATATTTCAGAATAAGAGTTGCTTGAGTTTGAACCTAGCAGAGAATGGAAACTCCGAGAAATACAGTTTTCTTATCAGATTTTCTTTGCTCCAGTTTAGGAGGTCACTATTTCTAGACAGCCATTCTTCTAAAAGGCTACATTTCATAAGCATAAGTATTTGACTAGAGCTTGAATTTGGAGGCCGTCTGCCAAGAGGACTAATTTTCTTTGGCAAGAAGAGTGTCTTAGAACTCCTTTCAGAGAAAAACCACTGGGAAATAGATGTGCATGAGTGAGAGTTTTACAATCATAGTTTAAAAAAAAGCTGCCTCTAGATATTCCCACTTACAAAATATTTCTATGAGCTATTTGTTGATAATAATAGGGAAAAAATGAAATGGGAGGTTGAAGAAAGGGTAAGATAATAAAATGCAAGTGTTTTTTGAATTGCTGTCTCACAAGTGATAAAGTTGAAGTAAAGTCAACCTTGGAACTTCATTTCTGATTCTTTTGTGTGTTAAAAGCAAGAACAAATGAAGTCAGGTAAAGAATGTCTTGCTTTATTCTGATGGACTCTGGCATAAAATCGTAAGTAAAAATACAGCAATATAACATCAGGTGGTGCTGTAGAAATAAAGTTTTATGCATTTACCTCTGTATATGATGAACAAGAAGGTACAAAAGAGAAATTCTTTCTTGGCTGTTTCAAATAAAGCATAAGAAGTAAATGATACTGAAAGCTATTTGTTTCTTCTTTTAAAATGTTTTTATTGTTTTTTGAATGAAAAAGACATATGTATTGTAATTAATACAACAATAGAAACAAGTATAGATAATAATTGATACATTCCTTATACCTGGAAGGTAATCAAAGTTAGCCTGGTGTCTTAGGTCAAATTGTCCCAGAAGCAGACCCTAAGACAATGTTTTAGGTGGAAGGGATTTTATGAAGATTTGCTCCCAAGAGAAACCAGTGATAGAATGGAAGGAAAAAGATAGAAATGGGGAAGAAGCCAGCAAAGGTGTCATTTCAGGGGAAGTCTCTCAGAAAGCTCTGGAGTGTAAGTTATGCCATAGGAGTGTGTCTGCCTAGAGGCAAAGGCTTTGTACTCAGCCCAGTATAAAAGCCATTAGCCCAAGGTATTTCCAGCTTTCATACCAATGAGTTAGCTCCAGTGTCTAAAGCAATCTTCTCAATGTCACAGGTGAATCTCAGCAGCAAAGCTTGCTGAAGGTGGGATGGGCACACAAAGTTGCTGAAGGATTCAGGGCATCCAGGTGTGAATCAGCATTGCCTGCTGCACCTGGGATGTATTATTCTTCCACGTCTTTCTCCTTGCCCATACAATCATATATATGTTTGCACATACATACTTGCATATATATAATATGTGTATACATATATGTGCTTTTGTTATTAAGAATCGGAATGATATAATACATTATTTAGTATTCCTCAATCTGCTTTTCTCACTTGCTCCTTCATAATGAACAGATAAATTTATTCAAGTCAACAAATATAGCCCTAATTCATTGTTTTTAATAGCAGCATATTTTATAATTCAGATGCACTACAATTAATCCAACTATTCCCCAATTACTGAGCATTCCATTTTGTTGTTGTTGTTTATTTTACTTTTGTTTTTGTTTTTGCCACCAGAGTGGATTGAGCCATAGGAAAAACACCTTGTTTCCATAAGATATCATTTGGAAAGTGAGATTGCTGAACCAAAGTTATATATATACCTGTATAATTTTCACACAGTGCCAGATTTCTTTTGCAAATACTTAAAGCAGGTCCCCTGCCTAGCAGCTGCGAGCCAATGCCTGCTCACTGCACCCTCACCAGTAGCATGGTGCCACACTGTGAACTCTTGCCAACATGATGGATGGGCACAGTAGCACATTGTTGAGAGATGGAGCATATTTTTCTGTATTTATTGGAGATTTTGACTTTTCTTGAATCTCCTATTTATATATTTGGCTCATTGTTCTATTGTGGTTCATTTTCTAATAAATTAGCCAGTGCTCTTTGTAAATTAGGGCCATGAAGCCCTTCTCTTTGATGTGTCTTGTGAATATTTAATCCAGTCTATCATTTAAATAAAAACATAAAACACAAGGTCTCAAATTGTAGCCTGGCTTTGGGTGAGGCAAAGGCATTATATACAACCAAAATGTTTGTACCCCCATAATATTGTGAAATTTAAAAAATGGAAAAAATTACTTATACCTACTTAGAAAATAAAATGGAGATAACTAGAAGCTAGTGTGCATCTTCAAGAACAAATTAGCCCTTTTTTAAAGGGAGTTACTAAGAATAAAGACATACTTGTTCTTCAGTAACTTCCTTTCTAATAAGATGACCAGCTTTTACACTGAATAAACTAAAACCATATATTTGGTTTGGGATCTTGTAACTTAGTCCTGCCTTAAAAATAAAGCTCATGTATAAATAAGCAAAGCATTAGAATATTCTGGTGATTATAAATTAAACTCAGGGTTTTTACAGAGTTTTTGTTTCATATGAACATCAAAATAAAGTTACCAGATCTGAGTGTGATTGATTTTTGTCTGTATATTACATTGTAAATACTACCAAAATCACAGAGGAATACACTTTATTTATGTGACATTTGATGCAGCGTTTCTATAGCTTAAAAATTGGGGGCATAATAAAAAAATACGAAAGTGATGGAGTTTCTGTACCCAGACCCTCCAGTCTTATAAACATTCATAATATTTAGGACAATGAATAGTTTGAATTTTCCTGTTTCACACTCTTTAAAAGCTATCATTTACTTTATAAGCCATTGATTGCTATGTATCAATCTGTTTCCTCCTTTTTTCTAGTTTTTATTATTCCATGTTTCTCATCCATCAATTTTCTCCCTTGGTACTTTTTCATATTCTCCTATCAGTCTTCTTTTAGCCTGAAATCAAGAATTTAGAATTCAGTGTGCAGTTCAGACTCATGTAGACAAAACTACACTCCAGGGAGATTTTGTTCAGATCTAGAATGCTTTCCAATTTCTACTATTTTATTGGTTATTATTAATAAATTAATGAACAAAATGGCCTGAGAACTGTGCTTTAGTACTAAATTCAATAGCACATTTTTGAAAATAAACAAGATTTTAGGGAAAGGTATAATCTATAACACACTTTATTCAACTACTAAACAGCACAAAATCCAAGGTAGTTATAATTATCTTAATGCAAGCGTAGTGCCTACCTCAGGGTTTTGCACAGAGTGGCCACTGAAAAGCTATGTTGAACAAATAAATGAATTCATTAAAACAGTGCATGCTACTATTAATACTTCTTTTTATGGCCATTATTGATTTTTAGTTTGTGCTATTTTTCAAGAAAAGCTATATTTAAAACAATAAAAATCCTTTGTATAACACAAGAGAATGCTCTAAGTCATATGAATTATCAAAGTTTTCCCACATGTAGGAAACTTAGCAGTCATTTTAAATAGTTTTAAAAGGTTTGAAATTGAGAATTTCAGTCACATACTGGGGACCTCACTAATTATCCTACCGTACCATACCATACCTGTTAAAATTGTATTTACATATGAAGAAAAATTTAAAACTTTTTAAAAAAGTCCTTCACATAAAAACTGAGTTTGGGACATTCAGTAAATCTTAAATGCAGCCACTTATCTGTGCTAAATATTTGTGCTGAACAAGTAAGAAATTAAAAGGCCATTTGTAGATGTGTGATGTCAGTTTTATGCAGAGTGGAGACACTTGAATTAGGTTTAGAGACAGTTGAAAAGATGAAAATAAGAATCCAGAGGTGTAAGCCAGACGTGGTATAGGCAATCTTAAACCAAATTTTTTCATCTTTAATAATCAGTGAGTTTTTTTCCATCTCCTTATTTAGGATCTTTTGGGTGCCAGTAACAGAAATCTGCTAAAGTATCTAAGTCTTAAAAAACAGAGACTTTTCAAGATTATTGAAATACTTTATGGGATCCAAGGGCAGACAGGATCATTGAAACTCACAGAGGACTAGAAGCAGCAAAGGGAAAAAAAAAAAAAAAAGAATAAACCAAAATTATAATTCCTTATAAAGCTTTGAAAAAATAATGGACTCAAAATAACATTAAGAAAATAAATTCCAGGGGAGGATGAAATCATTATAGATGAGCTTAGAGTCACAAAAGTTTTATTCCTGGAGACAAGTGCCAAGTCTGGGTCCGAGCAAGCAGAGGAGCAGAGGAGACTGTCTAGGATGAGAGATGCTTGAATAGAGGTTTTCCTTTGGGTTGAAGGGATTTGATTGGAAATGAGTATGAAGGTAATAGAAATGCTCTATGTCTTGATTTGGGTGTTGGCTACACAGGTGTCTGTGTTTGTTCCACCTCATCCAACTGTGTCCGTAAGGTCTGTGCATTTCACAACTAAGCCAAAAATAATAAAATAATTAAAATAGAGGGGGATACCTGAAATAAAGATGGCAGGAGGTTAGTGGTTGTTGGAGTTTGGTGGTTGGTGCTTAGGGATTTGATACTCTTTATTTCTCTTTATTTATTCTCTTTATTTGTACCCTGCGAAGATTTCCTATCTCACTACGAGTAAAAGCCAAGTCCTCACGATGGCCTATAGAGCTCCTGAAAGTTCTACAAGAACTGCCTCGTCCTGTTATCTTTCCTGACGTCATTCCTTATCATCCTCTACCTCCCTCGCTGCACTGTAGCCACACACTACGGCCGCTCCTGGCTACTCCTTAAAGGTGCCAGGAACGTGCACACAGTTACGTCCTCGTATTGGTTGTTCCATCTGCCTGTCACCCACTTCCCCAGATATAATCCTGACCAATTCCTTTATCTCTTTTAATTTCTTGCAAAAATATCACTTTCTCAATTAAGCCTACCCTTCTATCTATATTTAAAAATGCAACCCCTGTCATCTCCCTGCTTTGATTTTTTTTCCAAAGCATGTTACCTTTTAACATACACTTTATGTATTTATTACTTTTACTCTCTCTGTGTCATCTCTTGAATGTAAGCTCCAAGGGGAGAGCAGGGTAGAAATCTTTGTCTCTTTTATTTATTTGCTTATCACAACTGCCCAGAACAGTGTCTGACATGTAATTGGCATTCCATCAATATTTGGCAAATGAATGAACAAATGACTTCTTAACTTTATTCTGTGAAAGTCCCTTGATTATTAAGCAGTGACGTTTTCCTACCCCCCCCCCGCCATTTTTGGAGTGTGTAAAGAGTGATTCCTCTATCCCTGAGGTCTGTGGTCACAACCTGGATGCTTCTCCCATGGTATAACGGTATGGTCAGTGATGATATCCACTTCACAATCTTTCTTTGTCAATTGAGCATCAAGAGGAGAACTTATACAAACATTAAAAATATCAAGGATGCAAATATTCTCATGATGGGACAAAATATAAAAGAATTAAAAATAGTTAATGTTTTTGTTTCTTCATCTTGTGTATTAGTCATGGCTCTCCTCAGAAACAGAACCAACAGAGAGAGACAGACAGAGAGAGAGAGAAAGAGAAGAGAGAGAGAGATTTATTTTAAGAAATTGGCTCACACTGTTGTGGAGGGTTGGTAAGTCCAAAATCTGCAGGGTAGGCAGCAAACTAGAGACCCAGGGAAGAGTTGCAGTTCAAGTCCAAAGGAGGTTTGCTAGCAGAATTCCGTCTTGCTTAGGGGATTGAGGTCATGAACTGATTGGACGAGCCCCAGACACATAATGGAGAGTAATCTGTTTTACTCAAAGTTCAACAATTTAACCCTTGAGCCCAGGAGTCTGAGGTTGCGGTGAGCTAGGCTGACGCCATGGCACTCTAGCCTGGCAACAGAGTGAGACTCTATCTCAAAAAAAAAAAAAGTATATAAAAGTTTCCCTTTTTGAGGGTCAGAATAAAGGTATACAGTCTGAAAAACTCAAATTAAAGCTCACTGTTCATTCAGTCATGTGCCGGATTGATGCTTGGAGGAAGACTGAAGTATTGCTATTGCCATGACTACTTTGTACTTCATTTCAATAGAAGCCGTCTTCAATAGATTTCTTTTAAAATTATCACCAAAGCTTCCTATTCCTTGATTCTATCTTGTGTGCTAAAAGAGGCTCAACAACATTGTCGATCCTGAAAATCTAAATGAAAAATTGAGGTCTCATTCTC
>CAUYRT010053180.1:0-64627 GCA_963574885.1 Lepilemur ruficaudatus
TTCTACTTTTAGCTCTTGAGGTATCTCCAAATTCTTTTCCACAGAGGTTGCACTAATTTGCAGTCCCACCAGCAGTGTAAGAGTGTTCCTGTCTCTCCACATCCTTGCCAGCATTTGTTATTTTGGGATTTTTTGATAGGACAATTCACTATTGCAAGGACGTGGAAACAACTCAAGTGCCCATCAATTCATGAGTGGATTATTAAAATTTGGTGTATGTATACAATGGAATATTACTCAATTATAAGAAATGACAGTGATCTAGCACCACTTATATTTTCCTGGATTGAGCATGAGCCCATTATCCGAAGTGAGGTGACACAAGATCGGAAGAATGGGCTCCACGTGTACTCGCCATTAAATTGGTACTGACTGATTAACACTACGGTGCCCAAATGGTGGTGGTGTTCACCAGGGATTCGGGGTTTGGGGGAGTAGACTCACAACTGAAGAATGCAGTGAGCATTGTGGAGGGGAAGGACATACCTCTAACCCTTGCTAGGGAGAGGCAAAGATATAAAATGTAACCAAAATGTTTCTACTCTCATATTTTCCTGAAACAAAAAAAGGAAAAAAATGCAACTAGCTACCATGCCATACCAGAAATCTCATCACTTCCCTGAACCACCTGTTCCATTTGTGGCCTGAATCCCAGGACTGTGCTGCCACCAGTAAGAAGCAGTTTTCTGTTTCCATTACCAGCCTTCCCTATAATTGCTGCTTCCCAGGAGCTCAAAGTCCAAAAACAATTAGCTTCTGATTAGACGAGCTTCTTCGCTATCCTGGCATCCATGCTTTCTCAAAAGAGAACACAGCAGGGCATTAATATTTCACTAAGAACTGAATCTTTTTTTTTCATGCCAATCTTTAGATCATAGCATGCAAGGGACTAGCAAATCTAATCAAGGCTGGTAAAACCCCTTCTTGACTTCTTTTGCCAGTTCTTACCCACCTTTGAGCCCCAGCCCCTATTTCGTAAGAACCCCACTACAGTGTAGTAATGCAAAGCCCAAGGAAAGCAAAAATCAACACAGTTCATTCAATCATTCATTCATTCATCCATTCAATTTCCTGCATGCCTCCTCTGTGCCAGGCATGGCTCCATGAGGCCCCGTGTGCGAGGCACTGCATTAGGCTCTGTGGATACGGGAGCGAGCAAGTCACTGTCCCTGCCTGGAAGGAGATCACACATTATTTAGGGAGAGAGACAAGTCAACAGGCCACTCCCAGGAAGTTTGGCAAATGCTTCAACCCCGGGGATGAGCTGTCTGCTTAATGGCTATACTGATTTTTTTTAAAAAAATGGTTTGAGATGAGATGGAAGTCACATTTACATACGTGTGGATGTACTCTCACCATTCTGTCAACGTGACCAAAGATAATCTTGGCATGGCTGGCTCCTGCTGTCATTTCAGTCCTGTCTTAAAACGTCCCCTCCTCTGAGCAACTATCTTCAACTTCCTGATCTCAAGAGGCCTGTCCCTCCCCATCAACTCATCCTGTTTTATTGTTATTATGGCATTTATCAATGCCTGGCCTTTTCTTGTTTGGTCATCTGTCCCCCCCGGCTCAAGCAGATTCTTATCTGTCTCGTTCACCACTGCATCCCAGCACCCAGCACAGTGCCTATTCCACCCAACTTTGCCACACACACGAACCAAGCAGGGAATGAACAGACAGCACTGCCCCCGCGCCCCCTCCTCACTCTGTAGTTCCCAACCTCCAGGGGCCCTTGAAAGTCATAACAGATCACTGCAAGCTATTTTCAATATATTCCAAAACCTAACAGGCTTTGTTTGTTTGCTTACCCTTGACAGAGCCCCACAGGAAAAATAAAATGTCACATTTCTTTGCCTTTGACAGGAATGATACCAACTCAGTAATACTGGCTCCCATGCTAATCAGAAACTCTAATTAGTAAATATATTTTGGTTATTAAAAGTGGGAAAACAAAACCATCATAACATCAGAGCTGTTTATTTCATGGGTAACAACTCTGAAGGCAGGAGAACAGGAGGCAAAATATAAAGCACCGAAGGGATCTGATGGCAGAGGAGAGACAGGACACCCACCTACTTCCTGGTGGCTACACCCAGGCAGGAGGTCACACAGAGCCACAGGCAGGAAACCCCAGGCCAGAGTTCAGACTGCTACACTATCCGAACAAAGGAGGATAAGACTCAGTCATAAAAATATTGCTCATAAAAGAAATCATGCTCCGGAAAAGGAGCAATTTAAATGAAAGCTGAAATTATTATTCGCAGCACAGATACCGTGTATCTGCAGGCTGGCTGCTCTCAAATGGATCATCCATATAACGCTGGCAGTCTTCAGAAGGCCTAATGAAGATCTGGAAAGTGTAAACCCATCAGTGGGGTGCCAGCACGCTGCTTTTCATTTATTCTACTATCTTCAAAAGCTTAAATGACGTGAGCACTTACCCCTTTGCAAGCTCTGACCTTTGAATAGCACTTTAAACTCTTGAATTAAAGGCGTTATATAAAGCCACTGCCTTGTCATTTCATCTGCTCAAATGACTAGTCTGGGAATGCAAAACTTCAGGGTCAAAACACAACAGCCCAGGTCAACTGAGACTACAGCTACTGGAGGCCAGAGACCCTCATGCCATTAACTGATCTCTGAGCCCTGGCGGGCCCCAGCCACCGAGTATCTATGCCGCAGATCCAAGCAGGGGACTGTGTCCTGGGAGGAGCCCCCTGTTATGACAGGAGGACTTTGAGCAGGCTCACTGCAAAGGGGATAGGCTCCAGACTCCCTGCCAGCTGGCCCCTGGCAATGGATCCCTAGAGTGGTCGCTTGCAGGGGAATTAATAATGGAAACGTTATTTCTCCTGCCTTCCAGGGCAGCAGGGGAAAGATCCGACTAGTACGGAGACTGGCTGCTTTATTTCTCTTAGAAAAGCGGCTCAGCCGGAGAGGACAGCAAAGAGCCTCAGCCCGGCCTGGCAACAGGACCTCTAGTTGTGCTGCATAGAAGCAAGAAGGGACCTGGATGGTGTGAAAAGCAATGATTCTCCTCGCTTGCAACTTTCAACCCAAGGGGAGTGTAGCTTGGTTTAGAAATTAGATGTGTTGCTGAAAATTCAATTAAAAACTTGAACTTCAGGTCAAATTAAAAGCCCCGGGGCACAGGCAATCTACAGCAGCGGTTCTGGCTCTTAACCACCATCCGAGAAGCTTGTGAAATGCAGATTCTCAGGCCCTGCTCTCAAAATTCTGATTCAGCAGGTGTGAGGGTGGAGTTGTGGGAGTCTACACTCTAATAAGCTTCCCAGGTGGTTCCAAGGTAGGCAGGTGACGTGTGGATCACACTTTGAGGAAACACTCAGTAGAAGGTGATAATATTCAGATTTACTCTTGCTCATTCGGTAGGTTCAATCTCATCTGTCCCTACTCTCCTTTCCCAGGACACTTGTCTCAAAAGCGTAACCATGAAAAAGGATCAGCGTTTAGATCAGTGCACCAGGAGGCACAAAGAGCCTACACCATTGCAGCGACACCCTTGGAGCTTGGTCCCGGGGATTGGGCTTTAGGCCCGGGGGAGCCCCCGCCCAGGCCTTATAGCCCAGGACACTGAGCCATCACCCTCCACAGTCTGGTACCTACGATTGCAGGTGAACATATGTAGGGGCCAAGACCGTGCAGCCCAGGTGTTGTGAGTCATTTGTGTATGTGCACACCATGGGGAAGCCTGTGCATCCCTTGCCAGAATAATGCTTACCAATGTTTAAAATAAAATGCATGGCATCGCAAAGGAAATAGGTTATATTGAAATACCGAATTTTAAAACTTTTTTTAAATTTGTGTTATAGTAATGCATGCATTTATTCATTGATGCACCAAACAAGATCTGGCAGCAGGTCTAGTAACTGCTGCAATTTTGAGGTAGGGACAAGATGAAAACATTCCCAAATACCTGCAACAGCAGCGTCATATAAGCGTAAAGCTGGGACAGCCAGCCTGGCCACTGGGGCGCTGGGCCTGGCTCCAGGACCACGCAAGAGGCAACAGCCCTTTTAACAATCTCCAGGTGCTTTACTTTTTTTATTCATCGAGCCTGGCGTTATCACATGGCACCCACACTCTCCTGGAGTGTGTAACACTAGCACAGCTGAGGGACGTGGTACCAGGCCCTGACGCTGATGTCAGAGACTCGGGTTTGCCTCCTGGCTGTGCTCCCTTTGCCCACCCCACGTTCCCCCCATAGATTGTCTTTGACCTTATCTTCTCCTGCCTGCACCCCAGACCACTGCTAACCCGTCCCCTGGGCTCCCGGCCTTCTGGTTTAGGGTTGGCTCCAGCCAGCTGGAGGCACCTGCAGGAGACCCGAGGGAGGGAGGAAAGAGAGGCTGGGGTGTGTGCGCTCCACCTACTCCCGTCAACACCATGCCGCTGGTGGTTTCCACTCCCATCAGGGGCCTTCTACCAGGGGTCCAGGGTTGCTCCCAGCCCTGCCCTCCTGCTCCAGTGGTGACTGCTCCCTGCTGTTGCTGGATCCTGAGGGATGCCCTTACTCCTGCCCATGCATCTTTCAAAAGCCCCTTCATGAACGTCCTCTCAGTCACGCCTACCGCATGTGCCAGCTGCTTCTTGCCAGGAACCCCACAGATACAACCGCCGAGCCTCAGGCTCCTCGTCCATGGAAAGGAAGCCAGGGCACCCACCTTTCAGGGGCTGTGCGGAGCAGGTGGGGTAGTGTGTGCCAAGGGTTTAGCAAGGTGCCTGGCCTGAGAGGAGCTCTCAGTGAGTCATCTTCACTGAGCCACGGGCTGGCAGGGGGGTCTGAGGACAGGCTGCTCTGCAGCTCACTCTTAGCGAACACATCAAGCACCTGCCTTGACCAGGATGGCCAGAATCCCCCTAGGGGAGGTCTTCTGGTGGCACAAAGGGCTCAAAGACATCTGTCCTATAAAAGCACTCAGCAGCCAGCAGACGTTCCCCAGGAGAAAGGAGAAGGTCAGACTGGCCCCAGGGGAGCGAGGGGGCCACACAGGTTTAGGGGATTAAGGGGCACCCCCTAGGTTTCCTCTTCATTGGCCTCCTTTCCCACGTGGGTGATAAATGTTCACATCCGGCACAGGCACTGAGCCTTCATACACAATGTCCCATTTGGTCTTCATAATACTATGAAGAGGGCCTCTTACATTACTTATTTTTTTGGATGAGACAAAGTTCAGAGATATTAAGAATTCGTCCAAAGTCACACATCTGCTAAATACCAGCACCAGGCCTAGTTCTCAAGTTCTAAGCAATGTCTCAAATTCTTTCCCAACAGAAAGACCTGACACAAATAACTCAACCAAACCCTGCCCTTCAGTAGTTTGGGGGCAGAGAGAGACCCTTCCACTGAGAAACAGAAAGGGCATCGAAGGTACAGTCATCTGTCTACTAGTCACTGAGTGTTTGTGGTTTCGTTGTGTAACTTAGTAAAAATAATTTCAGTAAATAGCACACAGATGAAAGAAACATTTTTAAAGAGAAGCTGGAGGATTGGAAATCTTAACCTCATTATGTTCCCAGGGGACATTTTCTCAACCTTGGCTTAAAAGGGGAAAGTAAGCCAGCCTGGTAGCTTTGACCTCCTCCTCGTCTATTCAGCATTAATGAGGAAAAAAATAAAAAACAGTGATAGTCCTCCTTCAATTAAAAACAGAAATCACAGCCCATTTCTATTCCAAATAAAAGCAGTCCAAGGCTTTATGTACCCATCCTAAAATGTTACTTATCCTGAATAAATACTATCAGAAATTCAATTTGATATATGATTTACGGGTAATGGTTGCTATGGTCTGAATATCTGTGTCCCACTAAAATGTGTCTGTAGAAACCCTCACCCTCAAGATGATGGTATTAGGAGGTGGGGCCTTTGGAGGCCATTAGGTCATAGGGTCAGAACCCTCAGAATGGGACCAGCACCCCCACAAACGGCCTGGGGGAGACTCCCTGCCTCTTCCTCCATGTGAGGACACAGCAAGAAGGTGCCGTGTAGAACCAGAAAGTGGGTCCTCACCAGACACTAACTGCCTTGGTCTTGGACTTCCCAGCCTTCAGAGTGGTGAGAAATAAGTTGCTGCTGTTTATAAGCCACCTAGTTTATAGTATTTTGCCACAGCAGCCAGAACAGACTAAGACAATGCCAAATTGGGCTTCCCCTTCCCTTTCAGTGGAAATTCCCAACCTCCTGGAATGCTTGGCATCTACACCATCCCAAACCCTTCCCCTCCGTAGTCCCCAAAAGGCTTCATGGTCATTAATTCCCATGATCACCCAAGAAGAGAGATATGATTAGCCATATTTCACAGGCAAAGAGACCAGAGGCAGAAAGTTCACATGGCTTGTGCAAAGGAGGAAGGAAGGAAAGAAACCAGTGATCCAGCCAGGACCAGGACCAACGAGGACCCAGGTCAGGGGTAGAATCTATCACTACCACCCGGCTTTTCCATGTTGTCTCTCTGCCCAACAAAAACAAGTCACTCCGGTCTCCACTTTGCAAGACCCCCACCAAGGCCTCCTTCAGAACAAGCCCTCTTTAACTTAAGCGGGGCCAATGTTAGGCAGGCCCCACTCCCACCAGAGAGAAAGCTCCTCAGCAGAGGGAAAGAATTGATTATGCACTCCCAGGCTCAACAAGGGAAAGCAACTCCACTGCGAGTAAACTGTATCAACCTCCATAGAGCACGAGGAACCTGTTCATAAAACATTTGCTAACCATTAACTACAGTCCTGCTATTAAATGCTGTTAATAGCAGCTCCTCAGAGAACTGTGCCTCACCAGGCTAGCTGCACCTTTAATGGACTAGCGGCTGTCAACATGACACCCGGGACCCAGCCATGGCACAGCTGGGGCCATGTGCTTAAGTTAAATAGCTCTCTCGATTTGTTCCGGTGCTTGGGGCCCAGCAGGTCACCTCTCTCCGAGGGAAGCCACTGAGGGGCCCGAAGGCAGCCAGTGCTACAGAACCACCTGGCTCTGCCTTGCTGCGTCCTATGCCTTAACTGGGCTCCACCCAGCCAGGACTTTTCTAGGGAAGCCCCAGGACACAGCAAGGTGATGGGCTTCTAGTGCCACAGGAATGAAGGAGGCTGCCTTTAGAATTGAAGACTTTCTTCCCAGGAGGCTTTTAAGAGAGGGCAGGCCTTCCTCCAGCTCTTCCTTCTGCATTCCTTCTGATCTTTCTTTTCCTTTCCTTTTTAATTGTTGACTTTTGCATCATTCAAACAACCCCCATTTGCCCATCCATACCCAGGCAGTCAGCTCTCTATCACCTGTGACCCCAAGAACAAGCCTCCCTACCACACATCCCATTTGGATGACCCATAGACCCCTCAAGCTCAGCACATCTACAACCTTGTCTCCACCTCCCATAAGCAAGGTGCTCCTTCTCCACCCAACCCCAATTTCAACAGCAAGTTCCTGTCTCCATCCAGTTTCTCAAACCAGAAACTTGGCCTCTTCCTTAATTTCTCTTTCTCAACCATCACATCCAATGATGGGTTTATTAATTCTACTTCCAAATATCTCCAGCATTCACCTTCTTTCTCCCATTTTAAATGAAATCATTCCATCTTAGTCTGGGCTCCCATCATTACCCCCTAAAATAACTGAGTCCCCCTTTCTCTCCACTCCAATATGCATTCTCCAAAATGCCATCAGGGTGATTTTCCTAAAACTGGGCAGTGACCATAAGTTCCCCTCCTGGAAGCAAATCCTTCATCCTGTAGCTCATGTGGTCTTTCCCACTTGGGCCCAAACTCTGGCCAGTCTCACCTTAAGCCACCTTCCCCAAGTATCCCACACTACTGTGCAACCTAAGAAACAGGCAGGTACAGTGATGCCTCCAAGGGTTGGCTCACACTATCCCCTGAACTGGAACGTTTTTTCTTTTATTCCTTCTCCTTTAGACCCAGTTCCTGTCCCTTTCAGAACAGAGTCCTTGCAGACTGTTCTAACCTGCTGCTTTCTGAGTACTCATCACCGAATCTTGTAACCCTGTCATCTGCCCCCAGGTGCCTACTGCCACCACTGGCACTGAACAGCCCTTGGAGACAGGATCACAGTTTGCATTTATTCACACCCTGGCATTTAACACTGTGCCTAAAACAAATGGTTTCAATAAATTCTTGAAAATGAATTGAATTCTTGCCTGGTAGTACTTAAATATAATTTTGTCTAGATGGAAAAGATTTGAGAAGACGACTCTACAGGAGGGGACTTCCAAAATGATTCCAAATCATTCCAAAATGATTTCATTCTCGTTGCATCCCTGTTGGGCAGAGAGTTCCCTTGTACAGATGGCAAGGGAGGAGAAACGGCAAAGCGCACGGCTGGCTCCACAAGAACTCAGAATGGATGTCACATCCAGACCGTGGGTCGTGACTCTCTCCCCCAGAGAAACTGCTGCAAACACTTGATTTTAGTGGCAATGGAGATTGAAACTCAACTGGGTACAAATCTGCTGTTACGTTCCTACTGTGTGCAAGGACACAAATCAAATGTAAAATAATGTCTCTGCCCACACAGTGCTCACCGGCTCCCTCGAGAGTCTAGTCACAGGCACAAAACAGAGAGGAGAATCATGTAAGATGGGAAATTCTAGAATATTAGACCTAGAAACAACCTCCTGGGTCAACCACTCCAGCACTTTCAGACCTCCTCAGAGCCCCAGATTCCACGGCGGTGCCAAGAGGAAACTCAAGTGGCAGGTGCAGCCTCGACCCCGAGCTGACCTCTGGTCCCCCGAAACCAGAGGAGCTCCACTTCTATCCGGTTCATATCTGGGAACTAAACGGAACAAAAAGGATTCCATTGGGGGAAACATCTGAAAATTTACTTCCAATCCCCTCAGGTTATTCAATTAGCTTATAGAAGAGCCAAGACTGGATGTTTACATGTCAAAATATAGAGCTGATTTCTGTCGGACCGGCAGAACTGAGGTCATCGGACTGGATCTTGCCAGATGCAGCTACACCGGGAGGTCTACACCGGTAGTCCGAGCTCCCCAGTTCAACACCACAATCCGACCTTGCTTCTTGGAAATGGCGCTGCTCTAAATAAATGTGACAGGAAGGCAAGGAGGACGGCTGAAGAACTAAGTATATTTGTTAAAACTACGCAGCCGGTTCCTCTCCTGGGAATAATCTTCCCTTTGTCTGTATCGATCCCAAGAACAAACAGGGATGAGAAGGGAGAGAGCCGTGAAAAACCGTTAGCGCATTCAGAGAGATCTGTCTCCTCCCTCCCTGCCGGCAGATGAAGCGCTCACACCTCCAGGCTGGCGGAGCTTCTCCTCCGGAGATGTGAAGTGGGGGAGACGGAACGGAGTGGCAGTAAGCCTCAGGCTGACCTCTCCTCCCCAGGTAAGCCCCAGGACCTGCCGGCTCTGGACTCCCACAGGATGGACAGTCCATGCATCCAGCTGGGTCCTTTACTGGCCACTCTTCAGTTTTACTATTTCAAATTGCGTGTGGATGCTTGGAGTCTCCAGGGCCCTGGGGGCAGAGGCAATGCCGATGCTTCACACTCTTCCTTCTTTCTCGCTCCTCCTCCCCTGAAGGCTGGGATGACAGTGGGGACGGCACCACGAGGGTGGCCCACGCCCCTCCCCTGACGGGACAGGTGTGTGAACTTGGGCAAGTCTCTGACGCTCTCAGAGCACTGTTTTCTGAATCAGGAAAATGGGGAGAACACTTTTCCGGAGAACGGTGAGATTTAAGACAAATTAGAGGCTATCGGCTCAGGGCCTGGCAAGATTGGCAGACAAGAGGGGCAGAGCGCTGGGGACAGTGAGGCAGGGCCAGCAGAAGCACAGGAGGAAGGCCCTGGGGTGAGAAAATGCGGCTACACTCCTTCCAGCCCAGTCTACATGACAACGGTCCTGCAGGGTCTCAGACTGACAGGTCCTGAACTGTGCTGAAAAAATTATATTGAAGCACTGTGGAAGGAATCACATTCAACCTGTGCTGGGGAGCTTCCTACCTTGAGAAGGACTATAACAAACCCTCCTACAAATCCCCCCTGGGCGCCCAACAAATTCTCCCTGGGTGCCCTGGGAGAACGAAGAGCCGGGCAGAAGGAAGGAGGCAGACCTGGGTGACAGTTCCAGCTTTGACAGGTTCATGCTTTGTAACTTACCTAAATATCCCCAGAGACCGCCCCCAAACTTAACCCATGGAACTTAACCCAAGGAACTCCACAGAAAGGCTGGAGAGCATTATAGCAAGAGCGCAGGCCTTCAAGTCCAGATTCAAATCCCTCTCCCTTGCTGTGTGACCTAGGGCAAGTGGCTCAATGTCTCTGAGTCTTACCTTATCTCCCACACAGGGTTGACACATGGGAGAGATGAGACAATAGCTGCAAGTGCCCAACTCCAAGCAGGGGGCACCCACGGCAGGACCCTGTCCCATGACCCTGTTTCACTGTTGTCATCTCATGGAGGTTGCCTTCTCTGAGTGTCCGCTGTTCCGTGCTTTGCATCAGCTCTTCAGCTGAGCCATGTTTAGCCCCGCCCCCCACCCCCTGCCGGGGCCAGAGCACACCCGTCCAGGAAGATGGAGGAAGGATTCATATCACCCTCCCTGCCGTAAAGCACCCAGCCACCGGTCAGGAGCACAGGAGCGAGGCTGGGCCCAGACAGCAGCCGTTACTCATGCTCTGCCTGAAGACGCCAGCGGCTGCAGGGGGTGCGGAGGGGGCGGCATCCAGCCACCTGGAAGGGTCCCCGTCTGCTTGTGAAAGAGGAACACGGGGCTTGTGTATGTCACTCAGGCTGAGCAAGCAGGCAGGGGCCGCGCAGGGAGCCTTTAATGAGCGTCTCCCCTCAGAAATGCTGACAGGAGCTGGATAGGAAGCACATCTCCGCCAAAACGCCAGCGTCCCCAGGATCCCAGCGGGAAGATGAAGCCGGCTGCAGATACTGGCTTCTGCGAGGAGCGCAGCACAGAACAAGCAGCCTGCGGGGCCGCAAGTGCGCAGGGGGAAACCGGGCCAGGGCGCTGCTGTCACCGCCACCGGCCCCTCCTGGGGTCGCCTGCCCCTGGGACGCCACACAACGCCAGCTCCCAGGCCGGGCCGCCCTCCAGAAACAGAAGGAGAAATCTAGTCGTATCGGGAAGCTGCCCTGGCTGTGGAAAACCCAATTCCCAAACCAGCCAGGCCGGGAAGGGTCCACCCACTTCACTCGTCCCATGGGCCCGAACACCGACTCTTCCCTGCTCTCAGCAACACCAGCCACACAGAAAGGCGGGGACAGCCTCCCCTCAGCCAAGGCCCTCCTTCACCCCGCTCCACTCCGCGGTCTCGGCACCACCATCCCTCGGTGCTTACAGCGTCTGCCCTGCTGCCACCGCCCACCAGCCCCAGACCTCGCACCCTGACACCAGGCCTTCCTGGCCTTGGTCCCCTTGTCTGCCACCTGGGCCAGGGTAGGGGGGCGAGCAGGAGAGTTCCCCCAAGCCCAGTGCTCTGTGCTGAGCACAGGAAGATCTGCAGGAACCTTGAAATCTCAACCATGCAGCAAGGCCAGGAGCAAGGGTCACAAGTCCCCACAGGGGCCAAAGAGAAGGTGAGAGCTCCCGCCACCCCCAGAGAAGCCCAGAGAGGCCAGGAATGCCATGGTGAGTGCAGAAGCACAGGCGTCACCAAGGGGCTGGGCCTTCTTCACAAATCCCCAGGACTGTGCACACAGCGGGGCTCCTCCCGAAGCACCCCTCCCAGCAGGCTTTGCAAGGGCAGGTGGGGCACTCACTCAGGAAAGCAGCTCAGGGTGTGGATCCGCGGTGACACTGGGCAGGATCTCCAGCGCTGCCCCTGGTGGCTCTGTGGCTGAGATTGCTTTCCATGCCTCAGTTTACACAGCTTCAAAGACACAGGAGCCTATCTCCATGGCAAAGGGAGGACCTGAGTGTCTGAGACTACTCATGCAACGAAAATGACCCTTTGAGTGGACACAGTGCTTTGCTCTTACTACCGTTAGCTCACTTCAGTTTCACGAAAATGTTATGAAGCGAGTAGGGCTCATCCCACTTTCCAGACAAGGACTAAGGCTCAGAGGTCCTCAGTGGTGGCTCAATGCCACCCAGTGGCTAAGGCAATCGGGCAGTCTGGGCATGCATGGTGTTACCGCTCCCGTGGTCTAGGATCTGGGGAGAAGCAGGCGGGAAGGCTGTGGACAACCCCCCCCATTCTGGAATCTGCTTTTCCTTCCCGTGGGTGTTGACTCTCCCCCTCTGCACCTGAAACAAAGCTCAGGAGCCTCCCCTTGCCCTGCCTCGAGATGGATCCTCATCCTGCCCCCATGCCCTGCCCAGAAAGGGACTCCAAGTCCACTCCCCAAACTGGAACCTCTGGTTGGAACCCTGGGGCACAGCCAAGCAGGCCCCCATGTTCCGGCTGCTACTGAAGCAAGACGAAGGCTGCACACCAACAAGGTCCATAACTAATAGCAAACCCACTTTGAACAGTAATGAAGGCCACAGAGCTACCCCCTTCTACCTCCAAGCCCCACTCTCTCCAAAGTAGCCAGGGACAACCTTCCTGAACACAGAGCAGCCACCAACAGCCCCTGGTAGCCAGGGCAACAACGGGCCCCCTAGGTGTTTAAGATGATGCTGGATTACTTATAACAAAGTGGGAGCAACCAAAACGTCCATCGACTGATGAATGGGTGAACAGAGGCGGCATATCTGTATGATGGAATATTACTTGCTAATCAAAAGGAATGAATGCTGATGCATGCTACTACATGGATGAACCTTGACACCTCCGTGATAAGAGCAGCCAGTCACCAGAGACCACGTATTGTCTGATTGTGGTTACGTGAAATGTCCAGAATAGGCAACGTATGGAGACGGAAAGCAGAGTAGTGGCTGCCAGGGGCCAGGTGGGCGTGGAGAGAGAATGCTCATGGGTGCAGGGTTTCTCCTGGGGGACAGAGGCATTCTAAAATCAGATTGCGGTGATGGGTGTACACCCCTGAGAATACACTAACACCACTGATCTTCACATTTTATATGGTGGATTCTACAGTATGTAAATTGTATTTCAACAAAGCCACTCAAAAAAAGAAGATGCTGCGATCACCACCTTTATCTTCTGTTTTGGAGAGGGACAGGAGAAGGCCGATAGCTCAGAAATAACACTAAACATTCTCAATGTTATTGACTATAAGGCCACACAAGGAAAGTGACATGGTCTGTGCTTATTAGCGTGTATTTGTCTACAGACAGGTTAGACAGCCTGAATCTGCCCTCTAATCACCATATTTATCATTTATTGCATCCATGTTCTATAGTAAGCACTTTGCTCACATTCCTTCATTTATTCCTCACAATAGCCCTATAAAGGAAATGCTTTTATTATCCCCATTTTACAAATGAGGAAATGGAGTCTCCAGGAGAGACTCCAGATGTAACATCTGCCAAGGGATGGGCAGACCAGCAAGTGCTGGTGCTGGGACTTAAGCCCAGGCAGCCTGTCTCCAGAGACTTACCTCGTAACCCTGACCCCAGGAGCAGTCATTTATGGCAACCCAGGATCGCAACCTCCAGAGCAGCAGGGCCTGAGCCTCCTGGGAAACTGACACCCAGCAGGAAAAGCTGAACTCGCAAAAGGAAGATGTCGTTTTCTTCCTACAAGGCCTTGGGCAACAGCAAGATGGATTTCCTTTTAAATGACTGTCCACTGTTGTGTATGATAGCTCTTTGGTTTTATCTAATCCTGCTCAGTTCACGTTACTGCTGTCATTTGTCACCCCCATCCCGATGGGGTGATGAACTGTCTTGCTCAGCCAGAAGCAGGTATTGATACCGGGAAGAGAGAAATGCATCAAGGCCAGCCCGAACCTGGGAAAGGTGAAGGAAAATGGCTTCACCAACGGTGCAAAGCCACAACCCTCCCTGCGTCCACTGACACCTCCCTCTGAGTCCCATGAAGCATCCTCCAAGCACCTCTGGGAGGACGGACATGAAGTGGAAGCCACCACCCAACTAAAGTCCCGGGAAGCCTGCTGCCCCAAAGCAGGACGTACGAGGCCTTCTTCCCAGGTTGACAGAGTCTGTCCCACCATCTCCACACCCACCAAGTACCTTCCTAAATTCCATCAGGACCTGGCACTCATCCAGCCTCCTGAAAGGAACCCATAAACAAACCTAGGAGATCAGTTTGGGGACCACTGAAGTTCCAACGCTCCTCTAGAAGGAATCTAGAAATGGCAATTCTATCCAGGCTTTGCCCAGGCTGTCCTGCCCTCAGGAAAAGAGATGCTGGAGACCCCCGGGTGGGCCCCTGACCTGAAGACCAGCTCCTTCCACCTGCCCACTTTACACCGAACTCAAACGAGCTTGCAGTTGGGCTCCCCCAACCCTGTGACTCATTCATTTCCACCAGCCTGAAAAAGGCTCAGCAGCAATTTATCAGCGTGCCAGAGGGGAGGCAGCTGACAGCCACGAGCCAGCGCAGCCTAAACAAACAAGGGCAATGCTGGGAACTGCACTTCTAATTTAAGGTGAAATCCTGCCTCCTGAAGTCTGATTTTTTTTTTAGGTTTCATCCAAATTCCAGTATGTAGCCAAATGCCCAAATTGTTGAGTTGGTAGGATGATCCAAAATCCTTTGTCCAATTGCAAAAAGGAAAATTTGGAAGTTTGAATAATTTGATGTTTAAGGGATGCAGAGAGGCCGGCCCTACTCAGGGACGGGCACTGTGCTTGCAGGAGCAGTAAGTGCCATCTGTCTTTATTGGCAGAGAAGTACCAGGGCCTCCTTGGGCTTGGGAAAAATGAAAGCAGAACCAGGGTCCACCAAGAATGAGTCTGAGTCTTCCCTGGACTTGACCTTTTCAGCTATTTCTTGAACAGAGTCCAGAGGACACTAGAGAGCATCCAGAGGATAATAGAGAGCCAGTGACTCTGAGGAGAGCAATTAGAATCTGAAACCAAGGGTGGACAGAGGAGCTTCGTTCAGAAACTGGTGTCCTTTGCTGCAGCTGTTCCAGCCCTTCCCTGCCCGCCCAGGCAGGGAGGGGTCCACACAGCCAGACCCGAAGTGGCCGAGGCCCTGAGGGTTCTGACCCTGTGTCCCTAGCCTGCCTTTCTTGCTTGGCCTGCTTACCTGGCTCACCTGGTCCCAGGAGCCTGCCCCTCAGTTTCCATGTGCTCCCGGCTCCCCACATCTTGTGTGAGACTCCTTCCTCCCCGCCCCCCTCCCCACCCCCGTGCCTCTGAATTCTGACAGCTCTCTGATCCTTCAGACCCTGCAGCGGGGCTCTGGGCTGTGGGGCAGGGCTGACTGCAGAATTGACAAGGCCCGGCACAAAATGAAAATGCAGGCTTCTCGTTCAAAAGTCATTAAGGAATTTCAAGACAGCAACAGCAGACCAGGAAACCAAGAACAGACCCCTCTGCATCTGCGTGGCCACACACCCAGGAAGCCGCCTGGAGATGCTGACTTTGCAACTGCCAGCAGAGATGGCACCCAAGGGGACAGTGAGGCTGAGGGGGGCACCCGCATGTTTAAGAAAGGAGAAGGGTGATGGGGAGGGTCCAGGAAGGAAGACGTGCCAGAGACATGTGAAGAACACAGAGAACCCGGGCCAGAGAGGGGCCGTCAGGAAGGCATGACCTTGAGCCTCTGCTGTAGCCAGGGCTGGGGCAGGGGAACTCAGTCCTCTCCCTCTCTGCCTCCCTTCCAGTCAACTTCCTCTACCATGTTTATTTCTCCAACACACACCAGAGATACATGTCAATTTTTTTTGCTTTCATTCTCACCTTCCTCTGGTCTCCTGGCCTCTCCTCTCTTCATCCTCTTTCTGCCCTGTGTCTTTCCTGTCTTTCCTGCCCTTGTTTCCTTTCTGTTTCACAGCCCCTTACTCTGGTTTGCTTGGAAAACTCTTCCTTCCTCTGCCTCTGCCTTCCTGGACTTACAGCCTGACAGCCTGGACCTCCTGGAACTGAAGGAGACCCGGAGGACACTCGGTGCCACCACAAACCTGACTCATGCATCCCTCCTACAGCAGCCCTCATCTCAGTGGACAGGGACGAAGTGACTTCCCATGCAGCCCGCTAGACAGGATGAAAGTGAGGCGAGCTATGCAGACAAGACAACATGAAGCGGTGTGCCGGATGGTGTGGCACAGGCCTCCAGACTCCTGGCCCAGTGCTCCCTGCATGACCACACATGGCCCCGCTGCCCTGCGCTGGGCTCGCTAATTACCTACATGTACTTTATTTGAGCCCCGTGTTCTCTGCACATAACGATAAATTGGCTTTTGCTCTTGAACAGCTGAGCATTGGGCACATGGAAGAAGACACTGGTAAGGAAAGCTCCCAAGTTCAGGGGCAACAGCAGGAACCACAGGACACAGGCACTCTTTGCAGGGAAAACCCCTCCCCTCATTGCTTGAGTGATGGCAGCAAGTGGTCACCCAGAAACAGTGAGTAAGGACGTCCTATCTGGAATCAAACAGCCCAGCACCAAGACTAACCAGCTCTATAATCGTGGGCAAGATACGCATCTACTCTACACACAGGGTCCTCGACTGCAAACTGGGAATATTGACAGGTCTCACTCCATAGGGTTTTCATGAGGTTTAGACAACGTAAATAACTTTGTCCTGGGTCTGGCATATTACATGCGCTCAAAACATGGCAGTTATAAACACGGGACTTAAATAAATATAAACACTTGCTGCAAACCAACCATATGCAGGTATTGTTCTAGGCACGGGAAACAGAGTGGCCAAGAAAACGACGAATACTTTGCCCTCATGGAGCTTGCACTCCAGGGAGGAGAAGCACAAATCAGTTGATAAATTACTATGAAGAAAGATAAATTTTGGGATAAAAAGGCAAGGGGGAGCAGCTTCTGGGGTCGGATGCAAGGGAAGGTGCCTGTGAACAGAGGAAAGGAAGGACCAGACCTGTCAGCTTCCTGGAGGGAGACAAGGGCAAAGGCTGAGATAGGACAGGCCACTGTGGGATCAAGGACCCGCCAAGGCCAGCAGGGCTGGGGCGGGAAGTGAAGGAAAGAAGGGAAGAGATGGGGTCAGGGAGGTGGGAGGGAGGTGCCAGTTTCTGGGTGGCCTTGGAGGCCTTGGCGAGGACTGCACATTTTTTTGTAAGGGTGACAAGTGGCCACCAGAGGGTTGTGAGCTGGGGTTTGATCTGGATTCACCTTTTAAAGGTAGCATTGACTTTGGTGGGCAGAAGACCAAAAGGACAGCAGCTAGAGACCACTGGGATGGTCTGGGAGAGAGATGACAGTGGCTTTGATAAGGGGAGGGGAAGAATACCCCTTCCCATTGCCATATGGTCCCTCTGCCTTAGACCGGGCAGAGCCCCAACCTACCTGGGTATTACCTAGGCCCTCAGCTCTCCGCACATGATAACAATCATTGGGTTTCACTGCCAACAGCTGCCTGTGAGCTGGGGAACTGAAAGAGGTAAGTGTGGATAAGAAATGACCTGAGGTGCAGGGGAAATAGGAAAGAGAGGACTAGAGATCACTGCCCAGCA
The DNA here is from genome assembly GCA_963574885.1 of Lepilemur ruficaudatus. NCBI lineage: Eukaryota > Metazoa > Chordata > Mammalia > Primates > Lepilemuridae > Lepilemur > Lepilemur ruficaudatus. The sequence goes on from CAUYRT010053180.1 coordinate 17,530, forward strand.
CTAAAGGACACAGGACTCAAGGAGACTTTCAGCAGAGAGTGCTGAGCAAAGCACGCAGCCTGCCGGGTCAGCCCCTTCATGACCTTGGAGAAGTCGCTTGGCATCCCAGGCTTTAGATTCCTCAACTGTAAAATGGAGCCAACAAGGGACAGTTGTTGTGAGCATTAGTGACAGCACATACGCAGAACTGGGCACACGACAGGGGTTGCACTGTCTCCGTGAGTCTTTGCAGGGGTTTTTTTGGCTTAAAACCACCAACATTGTTTATTTCTCACATCTCTGGGTAAGCCCAGATTCTGCTGACCTGGGCTGGGCTTGGTTGAGCAAGGTTGGGCTCACTCATGCTGTCTGTGCTCAGCCTATGGGTCTGCTCGGGGCTAACTGGTTCAGGATGGCCTCAGCTGGGGACGCTAGGCTCTGCTGCACACGGTCTTTCATCCTGCAGCAGGCTAGCCTCTACCAGGCCTTAGGTGGTGGCAGAGGTAAGAGAGGCAGACAGAGAGAGAGAGATTGATTCATGCAAACCTTCTGGAAACCCAGACTCAGAATTCACATTTTGTCAGTTCTATAATATTCTATTAGCCAAAGCAAATCAATCACAAGATATCCCAGACTCAAGAGGTGGGAAACTGACTCTCTGGACTAGAATGTAAAGGGTGTGGATACAGGGAAGGATGGGAAAACTGGGGCCATGCTGAAATCAATCTACAGCAACTAGATCCAAGATATAATCGTGCTAGTACCCATGCATCTTTTACATGCAAATGTGCCTCACACCACTGCGGGCCTCCATCCACCTAGAAGCTGCTCCTAAGAGGTTTGCTGATTGATCTGGAAACAATCAGAAACAATCTGAGTCCTGGAAACCAGGTTTGAAAAGTGTTTCTTGACAGATGCAGAATGTATGTCACAGCTGGATATCACAGCATTTCCGAGAAATAGAGAGGAATGCCAGGAAGAGGTTCGGCTGGCCCGTGCCCAGCCCTGAGAGTGACAGCATGTTTACAAGAGCTATTAGGGGCTGCTGCTCCTCAGATGCTTATGGGATGATTTACTCCACCAGGACTGCCAGGCTGTTTTTTTTTTTTTTTTCCCTTTCACTGCTGAATTGATTATTGAATCACAGATATTCCATTTGAAAAACATGATTTCAAGGCAGGCAAGAAGTTTAAAGCCCATGATAAAAAGACCCTTCCCCCATCCTGAGCTCTGTGACTCTGGCAGGTTCTACAGACACATTCGTGAGTTAAGGAGAGAAATCTTTCTAAAGCAACCTACAAACAACTCCGACAGCCACAAGTCCCACAAGAGCAGGGACTACAGCTGGTTGCCTAGCAGGGAATTCCCCAAGCACAGGGCCTGACACTCACTTCAATAAATGCTTCTAGAATGAATGAATCAACCAATCCATCTACCTGGCCAGAGCTATTTGAACTCGAGCAGACCCAGGTCACCAACAGATCTGGAAACCACTGTATATAAAGAACAGCTGGAAGAACTGGAGAAAGTTAAGTAGGAAGGAGGCAGGGACACGATGCTGCCCGCCAGTACTTAGACAGCTGTCCTGCTCAAGTCTCCTCTCCTCTATGGGGCACCCACCAGGCACCCTACGATGCAATCCTTCTAACAAGACTGCAAGGTCTATTTTATTATTCATATTTCACATATGAAAAAAACTGTGACTCAGAGAAGCTCAATGACTGGCCCATGTGGACACAGCTCCCAAGTGACAGGCAGGGGTATCACCTACTGTTCCATCCATAGCTTCACACTTTAGAACCAACTCTGATCCTGTGAATACCCTGTCTCCACTCCTCTGAGCTCACCATCCTCTGGAGATCCTTTTCAGTGGAAAGACCTTCAGTTAGCAAACAGTGCCAGGGCACGGATCCTATAGAAATGACCACTATGGGACGAAGTCACCATATGATAAGTCTTGTTTAAGAGCTGCTACAAATGCAAGGGTTCACTATATGGGGCTGTGTATACATATACATATATTTACATATGCATATGTATCTAGTGGCCTCAAGAAACTCATAATCTATTTGAGAAAGTTGGAAACTATGAGTAATGCAATAATATTGTCTTATTGACATAGACAGTAAGAACCAAAGGTAGAGAACTATATGATTTGTCATCTAAATTGGAACACTTTTAAGAATGAAGAAAGACACTGCTCTTGGACAACAGGTGTAAACTAAGACTGGCTAAGACGAACCAGGACGTAAGGTCACCACAGCTGGACAGTCACAAGCTCCAGCCAAAGTTACGGACACTCAGGTTTCAGTGTCCTATACAAGTGCTGACTTTTGCACAACGCCGCTCCATCTCTTGTGACAACATGATTAACTGTCAAAGTTTTAGGGAAAGATTAATGATTATTATACAAATCTATTTGTATTAATTTAGTAAAAATCTTTATAATAATTGCAGCTTCTGTTTACTGGATACTGCAGAAAATGTGCTAAGCCATTACAAACACCATCCCATTGATTCTCACAATGACAAGAGGTGAGCATTATTAGACTCATTTTACAGATGAGTAAAACAGGTACAAAGAGGTCAGGGTAAATGACACGCCCAAGGTCACAAAAGAGAGTCTTCAAACCCAGAATAGTTCAATTTTAAAGGGCCTCATCTTAATTACAAGCTTTAGGTCTTCCCGCCATTTCTTTTCACCTACATTCCTCAAGGAGGTTATGAAATCTAATATACACCCCCATCTTTTACCATTCACGGCTCAGCTCTTGCCATCTCCGGCGGTTTCTTTCTCTCCATTTTGACATCTCTCTCCCTCCCTTAACTTCTTTTCTCCTTTTCCCTTCAATTATCTCAGGAAATATTTTCTCCTCTTTCTAAATATTTCTTTCCCCATCTCCATTTCTGTTAAAAACCTCCAGAGATGCTAGTCTTGTCTGATACGTCTAAGAGAGTGGTCCCCAACCGTTTTGGCACCAGGGACAGGTTTCACGGAAGACAATTTTTCCATGGACCGGCATGGGGGTGGTTTCAGGATGATTCAAGTGCATTACATTTATTGTGCACTTTATTCCTATTATTATTACATTGTAACATATAATGAAATAATTATACAACCCACCGTAATGCATAATCTAATGCCACCGCCGATCTGACAAGTGGCAGAGCTCAGGCGGTGATGCGCGCGAGGAGTGGCTATAAATGCAGACGGAGCTTTGCTCGCTCACCCGCCGCTCACCTCCTGCTGGGCAGCCCAGTTCCTAACAGGCTTCAGACCAGTACCAGTCCACGGCCCGGGGTTTGGGGACCGCAGATCTAAGAGCTCTTTTATCAAAAGGCAAATGAAGGCCTAGGTTGTAAAATAAAATTTCAAATAATAAACAGTTTCATCATTCAATTATGACATTGAAAGTGCCTAGAAGTCCCCTTTCAGAATCCCCAGAAATTTTCATTTACCTCATCTATCTCTAATTAAACTGACTTTTCCCTGAACACCAGCAAAATACACACACTTTTCACTCAATTCCATCACCTTTGGGTTTCAATCCGTAATTAGCAGGGTAGCCGCATCGCTTGCCATTCTCCACTGCACACGTATAGCTTGTCGGTTACAGTCTAGGTTAAAAGGCCACTGTGGGCTGGCGGAGGCGCCTGATTGAGATGTAGCATGTTGTGCCCACGGGGAAATGTGTACCAGGTCACAGATGTACTTGGGAGCCCGGCCCTGTGTACGGGAGAGACCGGGGCAGGCCAAGAGGCTGAAGCAACTTGGAAGAAAACAGTTCAAGTCAGGAGTTGAGGACGTTGCTATGCGCCAGAGGTGAAAAGGCAGGAGAAAAGGCGCAAGTCAGGGGCAATCTTGAGACAAGACTGGCTCCAGTGGAGACGGTGCTGGTTCTGAAATGAGGAGGCTGGAAAAAGGCCCAGCACAAATTAAGTTCATTAGTCAGTAGGGACAACAGCTGAAAAGTCCCAGGCTTAAGCTACGGCAGGGAAAGTTCAGGCTCATTAGAAGGAGAAAACTTGAAAGGTAATGATCCTCCTGGACAACTTTCAGAGTTCCAGCAAGGCTTTGAAAATGTTAATGAGGTTGGATAACATTAGACAATCATAAGTTCACCTGGTCAGGCCCCCTCAGCCCTGTCTTAATGCGCCCTTCCCTTATTATAGGAACACAAATAAGAAAACCTTATTATTGTTTTAAAGGCTACCAGAAAATTGTGTTCAGAGTTAAAGCCAACTTAAGTGGCTTTAGAATAAAGAATCTAAGTCTGAATTTGTCATCAAAGCAACCCTAGGCAGAGTTGGCCTACTAAAGGATTCTCTCCCCACCCCCTGGACGCCGCTCAAATCCGTCCCACGGACCCTGCACGGCACCTGGCTGGGGTGAGTTGTCTTGGGGCTAGCTCTGCAGAAATGCCAGAACCAGGGAGCTCTCAGGCCCTGGGGCTGCGCTGGCCGCTCAGGGCAGAGCACAGCAAACATTCATATGCTGGAGAGCAAGGTGGGACCACAGGCTGGACGCAAAGGAGTGGTCAGCATCAGCAAGCAGCACAGGCACACGAGATCAAGGCAAGGGATGAGACACAGGCCAGGGAAAACCCAGACAGAGGCCAGAGGAGGACAGGTCTACAAATTCAGGCACCTCTAGAGAACTCATTGGACATGCTTCATCTCAGGGCACTGCAGTTCCTCGCCCTGGAGGGAGAGCAGTGGACCTACACTGAGGTGCTAGAATTGGGTTCAGAGTGGAATGCGGGCAGCAAGTGTCAGCCATAGACTGTTTTCAATTCTAGAAAACATAAATAAGTCATGGAAACACATGCTATGATATTTGGCACAGGTGGCCACACATTTGGGACACTGGCTTGTTTGAGCCAAGTGCCACAGCCCAGGCTCCCCGGGTTCCTGCAGGCTCCTCCATAGTCAGGATGGAAGTCAGATGGACAGGAAGAGGTGCTCTGATGAGAAAGCCATGCATCTAGGGATGATGGCTTCTGGGTATGACTCCCACCTACCAGCAAGTGGTGGTATCAGACCAGAGCATCCCCCAGGCTTCCTTAGTGACGTAGGGTCCTACAGCACAGTACAGGGCCCTGTCAGTCGCCATCACGGCTACTCCCTCTGGTGGTCACCTGCCAGATGCCCGGCCCTCCTGGTGCTCCCAGGAAGGCCAGAGCTGGACACTTAGGGCATTGCTCCTGCTCCAGCAGGCCTGGATTTGGCCAGTTCCCTGCAACCTGGTCCCCACACAGGCTGGCTCAGGCAGGCACGAGAGCCCTGCAAGTGTCAGGACATCCCCTCAAAGGGACGCAAGTGGCACACGTTAATGAAAATGGTCATGGGGCAAAATCACAGTGGACCTAAAGGAATTTCTTTTAATGAAAGAGGACACAGAAAAGCAGAATGTGCAGTGAAAACATTAACTCAAGTGGACTATGAAAAGTGGACTATGTTACTTGGCACCTTAGGTCAGCATGGGAAACCAAATGAAACACATTACCATGTGACAGGGACATTAGAGTTGCCAAAAAAAATACAGGACACCTGGGTAAGTCTGAATTTCAGAAAAACAATGCATAATTTTTTGGTATGTCCCAAATATCAAGGGATCACACTTATACTAAATAAATTATTCGTTGTCTGAAATTCAAATTTAACGGCTGTACTCTCTCTTTATTTGCTAACTGGGATCGCTACCAGAGAACTATGTAGTATCTATGTCATACCTAGACTCTAAGTGCAGCTTTGTAAAAGTCCAGCAAAGGTCACCATAAATGAACAATACTTAGATGTTTGCATATGGAGAATAGTTTTTAAAAATCATTACTTTGCAGAAAAGAAGATGAAGAGGAGAAATTACCTAAATTCAGGGATGATTTATTACAGGAAACACCCAGTGCTGCGAGTCTCAGAGGACACGGTTTCTCATCCCAGGCTTTGGGACCTGTGCAAGTCACTTAATTTTTACGTTGAAGAGTTAGCGTGAGGATGAAACCAGTGTTCCACTGCATTCTTTCCAACCCTAACATGATGATTCTGTTCAATTAGAACTGTATGAAAGGGGTGAAACATGTATTCATGTTCTAAGTCCTGCGAAAACAAAACTAGAGGGCACCTGTTTGAGCTTGAAAGATGTAGGTACTATTGATTTTCCAGCAGGTAGAGAATATACGTGGCCACGTTGTAAGAGATGATGTCAAGAGGTTGAAGCCAGAAACAGGGTCAGAAAAGACAGAGGTAAATCCGTAAACTCAAGAATGTTATTTGGGCCCCCAAGAAATAAGGGGTCCCTCCCAAACATTCTGAGGCTGACATGATGGAAGAGAAGAATACCCTTCCCTAACACAGCCCTATCTAAGACTGTATCTAATTCCAAATGTTTTGTTGCTGTGAAAATACTTTCTGAAAATAAAATCCCACTGATCCCAGTGAAGAGAATTTGTTTCACATATGGTAAAGCTCAGGTAATCATGGAAGATGCTGACAAGGCCGCACGAAGGTCACACCAATGGCTGGCAGAAGTCCTTCACATGGATTTGCAACAATGAGGAAGATGAGTTTCAAGTCCTTAATTATAGCAATTTCTTCTCTGCCCATAGCAAGAGTGTTTTCCAAAAAAGACTAATTTGGCCTCCACTTAAAAATCATTTGGGAACTATAAAAGTAGAAAAGCTTCTTTTCTAACATGTAAGTAAACAGAAAGGAAAGGTAAAGACTGGCTTAACTCTGAAATATAATATTACAAATGTTTTGGGTTGGACCTGCCTGAAACAGTCTAAATTTACCTAAAACAGTCTAATTTATTGCAGCAAAAACACATTTTTACATTTACAGCAAAAAATGGTTAAACACTCAAAAGTGCACATGCTTATTTTGTTGGGAAAATTATACACATTTGTTTGATTAGCTTTGGTAAATAAAATAACCAAGTCATCACTCAAGACTCAGACGTGGCTGCAAAATTGATTCAACGAAATGTCAAAATAAATCACAGCTTAAAAATGCATGGTATGTAACTTCTAAACATGAAAACCACATCTATCTCTGTCAGAGTTGTGAAGATTGTGCATTAAAATTATATCAAAAACGAATGCATTTTTGAAGGGAAAATATTGATTTAATCGACTCTTCCTGACTAGTGATTCAAATCATGATTTGAATCAATTTGATTTTAATGGAGCCCACCCTATCCAAAAGTCATTTATACGTGCCTTTGGAGTGCAAGATGTTATTTTCAGTGGTCTATTTGTCTTCCTAGTTATAGGCTGCTCAGACTGATATGAAAAGGGTTGTGTTCCCTTTATCTCATCAGCAGGGCAGGAAGCAGGGTTTCTACAAACTCATCCAGTTGCACAGGATCTGGGATAGGGCAGAGTCCTGGGACGGTCAGGAGACTGCAGATAGTCCCAGCAACACGGCAGAGGAATGTTCCTGACCTGTGCGTAATGCATAACAAGAGGGGTGTCAGGCCTCGGGTGGCAGGCAAGGGTGAGGAAGCCTCGGTACTCACAGAGCAGGTGTAAGGGCCAAGCCTCAGCAATAGGAACTCAAGTGCGACACTCCTCTTGCAGAATTCTGGGATGGAGGAGGTCAGGGACAAGGCTGGCTTCACTCAGCAGGGGCTGTAATAGTCAGTGGCTCTCAGTCATAGAAAGGGGGCTGGGAGGAAGCCAGTTTCTAGAACCAAAGGATTAGCGCAGCCCCAGCAGGAGGCTGACCTGAAGCTGCAAACGTGAATTAGGTATTCAGGGAAACAGAATCATGCAAGGGCTGCTCAGGTGAATTAACTGTAACCTCTGCCTTAGCTTCCCAAAGGCACTGTCTACCTCATAAAGATTTTAAGTGTGTGGCCTCAGTCTTGGCACATAAGAAGTGCTCAATATTAGTTATTACTGGAGAAGAAGAAGAAAGGGAGAAGGAGAAGAAATAATAATCAAGAAGAAGAAATACTACTACTATTGATAATAATGTTCCCTGCCAGGGTGTCCAACTGTCCCACATGGCCAGGATTAGAGAGTCTCCAGGACGCAGGACATTCAATGTTCCAACAGAAGGAGCCAGGCAAACTGAGATGGCTGACTACTCTACCCCTGCCTTGCACCGGTCTGATCACAGCACACAGGTTGGGTCAGAACCTGCAAGTGGCCTTAAGTGCCTTTAGCTGTGGGGACCGGAGGCCGGGTGAGGCCAGAAGACAAGCACTACATCTTGGAAGTAAAGCTGAGTTTTCTTGCATGAAAACTCTGGCTTTTCCTTGGGCACCTGGTGAAAAGAATGTAGCTAATCAATAATCATTAACGAGCTGCCCAGTCTAATCATTTCCTCCAGTTAATAACAAAACATAGCAAGGAGGTGGGAGGAGGGTGGGGAGCAAGCAGGGTCTGGCCACCTAAGATCACTGAGTGTCAGCTGATCTCCAACTTCAAACCCTTCACCCAGTTTTAACCTCCACCCAATGCCTCTCTGCAGGATCCTGGCACAAAGTGGGCGCTCAGTCCAGGTGGGCAGCATCTGAGTAAGGTGAGGGGTGGGTGGGATCAGGTCTACCGCCTGTTTGGACATGTCTCTGTGGAAAGACCGAGGCCCTGGCTGGAATTACCATAACGGAGCCATGGTTCAGCAGGCAGGCACTGCTGCCCGTGCCAGGTGGCCTGAGGTCCAAGTCCTTCCCCTCATGTGATCTGAGGACAGGGCGATTACACAACCTCGTACCTACTGCCTTGCATGCCGCTGGCAAATCTTAAAACGGTGAAAGCAGAGAAGACCTGGAGGACTCCTGGCGAAGGTTGGGTGGTTGGGGAAGCAGCCAGGGATCCCACAGTGCCCACAGAGACGCAGGGATGGATTTAGGAACATGATTTCGAGAGGCTGCTTGTATACAGCACAGCAGGAGAGAAAGAGCACACGATTCGAAATCAGAATGTGGGTGTTCGTCTCAGCCAGCCACTCCACAAACGCAGCCTCAGCTGATGCACACTGAACCTCTAGCCACGGTGCAGGGCACCTTCCCAGATCTGTCCTCACATGAACCCCAACACGACACATCATCGTCCCCCACTTTATTGATGGAAAAACAGGCTCAGAGCGGTGGAAGTATGAGAAGTAAACTGTTCAAGACAATGTAGCTCTTACGTGGTTCGGCATGTGACCCTGAAACCTTGAAGACGTGGGTCAGGACATGGACTGGAACGTGCACCAAACTGATGATGGCTGATTCGAGAAACAAGGAACCTTGGGGCCAGAAGAAGAGTCTTCTTCGAGCCAGCCAGCCAGTGAGGCATTTAAAGCACCATGGTAGGCTGGGTGTGATGGCTCATCCCTGTAATCTCAACTTTTTGGAGGCTGAGGGGGGAGGATCACTTGAGGCCAGGAGTTTGAGACCAGCCTGAGCAGCATAGCAAGACCCCATCTTTACAAAAAAAATAAAATAATTAGCTGGGTGTGGAGGCACACACTTGTAGTCCCAGCTACTCGGGAGGCTGAGGGTTTAAGATCACTTAAAGCCAGGAGTTCAAGGCTGCAGTGAGCTATGATCATACCACTGCACTTTAGCCTAGGCGACAGAGTGAGAATTTGTCTCTAAAAAAATAAGATAAAATAAAAGTAAAGCACAATGATTGATGTGTCCAGCTCCCCAACGTTTCTAAAGGGCTTCAGTGCCCTGATCTGATGATGCTCAGCTTCCTGGGCCGAGGGAGGGGCTGTATTCTTAGAAACACTGCTACGGAGGGGCAGTGAGGAGAAGCGTGAACACCCCACACAGGGCTGGAAAACAGCTCTGCTCCTTGGTAACAGAGCAGCCTTACACAAGTCACTTAACTTTGCCGAGCCTCCATCTCTTCATGTGACTGGCTCACTGTGGCCGGTGTGAGTATTAAAGGTAACGTGTGACGTTCTTTGCCCTGCATGGGAGGCAGTGCAGCTCCATACATGGGGAACTTTATCCAAGCAAATATTTGCCAACCTGCCAGGGTGCCAGGCCCGCATGCTGGATGGAAGCTCTCTGACTCCCCCGCTAGTGGCATTTAACCATGCCAGGCTAATTTGTCCAATTAGGAATCTGACTTGAAGTCTCCATCCCTTACTCCCTCGTCTCTGGACATCCAGGATGTAGACCAGGCTCTCCTGGGCACATTTGCTGCCAGGACAGCAGGGGCACCCCAAGGCCATCGGTACAATGAGGGGCCTCCAGAGAGAGTGAGGAACCAGCGATCAAACACAGTCTTCAGGGCCTTAAAAAGACGGTCCCAAGAACAGCTGCAGAGGAGTTCGACTCTGAACGAAGGGACAATGAGGGAAGACTCAACCACAGGAAGGAGCCGGCCCAGGAGGCAGGCGGGAAAGTCAGCTTCTGCCGCAGCCTGGCCGGGCACCAAGGTGCTCAAAGCCACAGCACCCATCACAGGGTCCCTTCTCCTGTCTATTACCCTCCACCCTAGGGGCTCATTAGATGTCAGTCCATTTCCTTCCGGGCATTGCTGTGACCTCGCAGCTCACCTGTGCTTTCTTGATGTTTCTCTAGTTGAAATACTCAGTTCTTCCCCACGTGTGACACTTGCTCTGCCACCGTCACTCCTCACCCTGGCCATCACCTTCACCACGTCCCAGGCTCTCTGGACTGGGTCACACTCTGCTCTGGGCTAAACCTTGATTTTCAGGCACACAGAGTTGCTAGCTCTTCAACCAGCTGCTACCCTCTGAGAAGTCACTACGTTTAACCACGAAAATCAAGACAGGCCCCGGCCAGGGGCCGCCTGCTGGGCAGGTCCCTGCAGTGCCCAGTCATGGTTGTGCCCTGTCACCAAGCTCTACCACGCCCCAGGCCCCTAGCCTTTTCCTTTCCCTCTCCTCCAGGCCTTTCCACTGCTGAAGAACTTGACCTTGAGCAAGTAACTTCATCCCCCTGGGTCTTGGTTTTTACAGCCATAAAGATAGAAGGTATATAAATTATGTTAGCAGTTTTCCAACCTTTGAGTGTGAAGAAGACCCATAAAAGAGTGTACTTTTACATACATTAACTAAGAAAACATATGAAGATTAAAAGGCCCTATGAATTTAGTAATACCTTCAAATGAATCTGTATTTTATTTAATACAACACCATCATCTGAAAAGTCGTACACATACGAGTGAGATTTATTACTTAGTTCCCCTACAGCTAAGCAGTGATCGGTGCACTGTGGACCCAGGGTAATAATTCCACAGCCCCTCATGGGTTCACAGCCTTCAGGATGGCAAACAGCGGACTAGATAATCTCCAAGGGCCTTCCAAGGTCATTAATTCAACAAAGATTTATTGAGCTCCTGCTAGGAAGGGTACATTCTAGTTACAGAGACAGATAAAATCCAAGAGTACAAATAAAAAACTCACCAATTATGATAACTGGTAAAAACCCAAGGCTGACATAAAAAACGAGGCAGCACGGGGACGGTGGCCCCCTTTAGACAGATGGTCAAGGAAGGCTTCTCCGGGGTCACCTTTGACCACGTGACCTGAAAGATGACAAGGCACCAGCCCTGGGAAGCATTCTGTAGCACTCTGTGAAATGCTACTGAGAGGTGGAGAAGGTAAGCTGAGGACAGAATCCAGCCACTGGACTTGGCAGTACAGATGCCACTACAGACCGAATGTTTGTGTTCTCCTCGAAATCCATATGTGAAAACCTAACCTCCAAAGAGATGCATCTGGAGGTGAGGCCTCCGGGAGGTGATTAGGTCGTGACGGTAGAGCCCTTGTGAATGGATTAGTGCCCTTATAAAATAGACTCCAGAGAGAGCCCCCTCATCCCTTCCACTATGTGAGGACACAGTGAGAAGACGGCCACCTACGAGCCAGGAAGATGGCCTTCACTAGACACCAACACTGCCAGCGCCTTGATCTTGAAATTTCCAGCCTCTCAATCTGTGAAAAAATGTATTTCTGTTGTTTATAAGCCACCCAGTCTATGGCATTCTGTTATAGCATCCCAGACAAAGACAGAACAAAGAGGGGCCTAGGTGTAATGGCTGGGGCAGAAGCCGCTGCAGTGGGATGCAGAAAGACTGAGGGGGAGGAGCTGGGGACATCGTGAGAAGATGACAACCCCTTCATGCAACCCCTTCTGGAAGTCTGGTTGTCCAGAGACACAGGAAAAAGGGGCAGAAGACGGAAGAATATGGCAGATTATCATCCAGAAAGTCCACTCAATCCCCACGGGAGGAGTGTATTTCCCATCCCACTGATGTTAGGCTTGGCCAACGGGACGTGCAGATATGCCCTGAACAGGGGTTTGAAATGCACTTGCCTGACTGGGCTCACCCTCCTGTGGTCCTGCCTTTCTCCATGACAACATACCTCAGGTAGCATCTGGATGAAGGAGGATGAGTGACATGTAGCACAGGCTTGGAACACAACCTATGGCTTAGAGCCCAGCTTAGATCTGTAGAACCCTAGCAAACGATAAGCCTGCAAGCAAAAACAAAATACATGTTGTATGGCCCTGAGGTGCTGTGGTTTATTTGTTATGCAGCATTATTGTTGATATAGCTGACTGACACAAGGGGAAATATACAGTCAGGTAGGGTTATTTTTGGAAGAGGTGATACCAGAGTATGTTTGCATACCAGTGGGAATGGTGTACTGAAATGAAAGTGGATTCTGATGTCCGGGAGAGGTGAGATAGCTTTGGAAGGGCAACGCCCATGAGAAGAGCAAGAAAGGATGAGCTCCTGAGCACAAGGGGAGGAGGTGGCTTTAGGTAAGAGGAGGGCTGCATCCTCCATTGTAACAAGAGGGGAAAAGGTGGGTGCAGACCCCAGAAGGTTTAAAGCTTTGGTTGAGGAAAGATGAGTAGCTTAGATTGGATGGTCTTGAATTTCTCAATAAACGATGAAGCAAGATCGTCAGTTGAGAGCATCTTTAGCACTGGTAAGGAGGTGTCTTGTTGCCTGCTGTTCGTTTTCCTTAAATGTCTTTCTAATGTTCTCTGCTTATCTAAATCCTAAGCCCAACTCTACTTTGGAAAGCCTCTAACTACCCTAGCCTTCGTGACCCCACCTTTCCTATGGCATTTGTCATCTCGAACCCAGTTCAACATTTAATTTGCCCTTCTCACTGTTTGATGTGGGACCTAAGCATCTTTTTCCTTCTGCTGGACATGAGCTTGAGGAGACATATGGTTCATGTCATTTGCTTCTTTCGAGTCCCCCACAATACCAATGACATAGTGATGGTCACGCTGAGGAGGCTCAATAATTACTTGTTAACTGGCTCAAGAAGAAAAAGTATGTATCTGCCACTGTTTCCACTTATAGAATAGCCAACTTGGGCCAAAACAAATCAGGCAAGACCAGCTGTTAAGAGTTTGCCAGAAGAACTATTGCTTCTGGAAACAGACGTGTTTTCTGGTTTGGGGTTATTTTTTTCCCACTTCTTATGCCAACTTCCCTGAAGCCTGATCCATTTTCTTTCCTTGATTGCTTCAAAAATTCTTTCATCAGTCCTGTCTTGGACATACTGACATCTTCCCTAGGAAAGCAAAAGGGTTATTTTCCAGATGTTCTTTAATGCCGTGGCTTAGAGGACTTTCTGTTTTATTTTTAATGAAACAAAAAATGCCCGATCTGACAGGTGAGGCTAGAGCACCTGCATTTCACGCAAGGGGTCCCAGAAATACCAAGTAGCTGGTGAGCTCACTCCATCCCAACTATGCTCACCTTGTTTACACCTGCAAGAGAGCAAAGGGAGTTCAGTCTCACAGGCCTTCCCAGCCTGAGTCGGGCCGGGAAGTCTGAGCGGAACTTGGAGTCTCAGTCTGACAGTTCCACAAGGTCCTGTGCCACCATCTTCAACACCCGTCAAAGTTATACATGGAGGAAGCAGCACTGGTCCAGAGAACACTGTTGCCTGGCAACAGGGCCTTTGGGGGCAAACTTGTAAGGCAGATGAGGGTGCCCATTCTTCTGTCCCTTCAAGGGCTCCAATCTACTCTCCCAAGTTCCCATTGTTTCCAGAATTATCAAGCCCACCCACCTCTCCTCCTCTGATGGAACAAAGTATCCATCAAGAATCTCCCCAGCTCATGACCAGGCTAGGTGAGGGTCCCCTCTTCTGACCTTCTTACTCTCACCTTCTGGTACTTCCCCCACTGGACCCAGAGCTCCCTGAGACTGGATCTATCTCTTATTCACCTGTATTTGCTTCTCTTCCAGGGCACCAGGGACAAGTGATGGCCAATAAATGTCTCATTAGACTTTAACAGCACAGGTAGGCAGTGCATTTGACCCATCTGGGAGGAGCTCCAACTCTGCCTGAACTGCCTGAGGCAGTACTTTCATCTTTAAGAGACTTTCTCCACACCTGTGAAAAGAACATTAAAATACCTACCTCACAGGTGCTGTGAGGATAGAAGTAAATAATGCATGGTTTATAAACTGGCCAGTGTTTTACAAAGGTAAGTCAGTACCAATCTAGACAAAATGGATCATGGTCAGGAAGGCAACCAGGAATGGGCTGGGACTTAGACATGTGTCACAGGAAGGATGATCAGAGAGATAATTCAGGGGTTCAATTATCCAAAGAGCTGTCATGGTGAAGGAAGATAAGTATCCTTCTCCTCTGTGGCTTCAAATAGACTTAAGACTGAAGACCCATTTCGGTTCAATATAAAAAAGCATCATGGCTGTCTGAGATGTCTCAAGGGATGAGTTCCCTGTCATTATCTCTATTCAAAGGCACAACATAGTGAATATACACAGCGGTGATCAATGACCAGATGACCATTGGTCTGTGTAGTGGGAACCTTTTAGATTACTCATTTTGCAAAGACCTTCTTAACCACACCATGAACATTCACAAGGGCAGGCTCCTGGGTGCCACATTTGTACAATGTAATTCAACCAGTTTACTGGATCAAAAATGGCTCCTCTCTATGGCTAGGTCTACCAGGGTCCATTAGCTAAGAATCTGAGAACAGGACAGGGTGAGAACAAAGGAGAGGACAAGGGTGCATAACATTTCTGCCCACCATGGGAACTCAGGAGCAGAGAAGGCTGGTCTGCTAGGAAAGAAGAATGAAGCAGCTGTATGGAGAGAAGAAGAGGAATGAGATGGAGAAAGAGCTCTTCCTGGGCTCCCAACAGCCTTGCAGACCCTGGCTCCAAACCCTTCATCAGGCTGGGGTTCCATGATCACACTTCAGGGTCACTACAAAATAGTCTCACTTTGCAGAAGCTTAGTTTGAGATGAATTCTCTTACGGCTCAAAGAACTTAAAGTAATATCATTATGGGGAAAGGAGACTCATATCTTGACATCCTGACCATTGTCCTCAATGTCTTCCAGCCCTGGGAATCTAAGATTCTAATAGCCACCGAGAGGGAAGCCCACACCCCCTCAAGAAGTAGTGCCCGGGAAGTCTGGGACTACACATCCTGAGCAGAGACCACAGACATCGTATGCCAATGTGCACACACCGCGTGTGCTTCTCTCCTCTTTAGGAAGAGAAGAGCATGAAATCTATCACACCACACTGTTGTAAAGAATAATGAATAGCACCATTAACAAATGACAAGTGCTACATTTCTTATTATTATCTATCATGTCTGTATCACTTTATTTCTGTGGCATCCAGCAGGTGTTGAATGCAAATAGACTGAAAAACACTTTTGCAGACTTGTAGCCTCCTGTAAAGAAAAACATTTGTGAGCAGGGAACAGTATAGCTGCCAGGTTCTTCCAAGTCCTAGACTGAACTACCCTGAGCAAGACTTGAGAGGCCCCTCTAAGTCATGATGATTGGCTGAAAAGCCATTGAATCCAGGTTATTCATGTTCATTCTGCTGCAAAAGATCTGCCCTAACTGTAGGTGTTGACATGGCCCCATTTGGAGGCGATAGCTATTTGTGTGATCTGAGAACCACAGAAACCAAAAATGGGCACTATGTGGCCAGAGGTGCTCGATCGCTCTCTTTGCTCTGGCAGTAGGACGGCCTTCGGCCTCCCTTGATCCAGTTTATTCCACATGCCAGATCTCACCACTCGCCAGGTGTCTCTCAGCTTCATCTCCGCTCTCTCCATTTTGCATGTGGAGAATGGAAGGACATCATTAAGTAATCTTCCCAAAGAACATGAGTCTGGTCTTGAGAATGGAAGACATAGGCTGTTTTCGGTCCAACAACGATTCCCACACAGAGACTCACTGTAAGGAGAATTCCAGATGCAGGGCAAGGAACAGAGTGGGAGAGACTGGGCTGTGGCCCCAGTGCTGCCCCCGTCACAGTAGGACCCATGCAGGTCATCTACCCTCTCTTGCCATACTGATTCCTCTATCCAACGAGCAGATTAAACCAGGAGCCAGGTCAGAGCCACAAGGCAGGAGTATCAAGATCAAAATTAGGAAGAGGATAGGAGTTGATACCAAAGAGCCACCAGGCAGATGTCAGTTCTGGAGTGGAATCAATGAACACATTCTAGCTGAGTCACTAAGAGTGCCAACAATGAGCTGGGTTCAAGAAGTACCAAAAGCAGAATCAAGTCACAGCAGCAACAATGGGAGTGGAAAAAATAAGAAAGGTGGCAAAAATCCAGGAGGACAATGCTGACGTGGATTGATCTTGTAGAGATTTATAGTGGGATAGCTTAATGTCATTAACACAGATACAACATGGGTGACTAGTGGGATCCCACCCAGCTCTCAGAGTCTATGAATTTCAACCTTCCTCCAGGTGTGCTAACAAATGTGCACCAGAGCCCTGACAAGGAAACAACTGCAAGCCACATACTTGACACAGCACAGGTTCTGCGTTAAGCTAGTCCTTTCCTACCTAGTGCTATTAGGACACAGAGGAAATCATCCCAAAAGGGGACATATGCCAAAGTCTCCACTTCCATTTATATAAAAGTGATCTCTGTCTTGACTTCCTACTTTTTCTTTCCCCCTAAGATGTTCCTGGGTCCTAAAAAAAGTCACTTGTCTACACATCAGGACAAGTAATAATTATGCCAGGTCACTGAAAGAAGAAATTTTGAAGCTCCTGATCCTCTGTGGGGGGAGTGTAGGCTAGCTAAAAGGAGAGGAAAATTTATTTCCAAGGCCAGCTATTTAATATCCTAATCTTTCCCAGGCCATCTCCGACAGAACAAGTATTGACTCTACTGCATCCAACACATCAATTCCTGTCCCTACAAAAAGTTTCCAAAGTAGCTATGAGACTTATGATTTAAGAAGTCTCTCCTCCTTTCTGTGCCCACTTTTCTCATCTGTAAAATGTGGGAAATGGTACCTGTATTAGTTTTCTATCACTGCTAGGACAAATCACCACAAACTTAGCTTAAAACAATGCAAATGTATTATCCTAGATTGCTGTAGAAGTCCAACGTGGGTCTCCCTGATCTAAAATCAAGGTGTCAGCAGGGGTGTGTTTCTGCTACAGGCTCTAGGGGAGATTCTGTTTCCTTCCCTTTTCCAGCTTCTAGAAGGTCTCCCACATTCCCTAGCTCATGGCCTCTTTCCTTCATCTCCATCTTCAATGCCAGCAACAATGAGTCGAGCCCTGGCAACATGAAATCACTCTGACCTCCTCTTCTGCCTCCTTCCACTTTTAAAGATGCTTGTGATTATATTGGACTCACCTGGTAATATGGGATACTCTCCATATTTTAAGGTCAGCTGATTAGCAACTTAATTCCATCTGCAACTTTAATTTCTTGTTGCCATGTAACCTAATACATTCAGTTTCCAGGAATTAGGCTGGGGACATCTTTGTGGGGACATTGTTCTGCATATCGCAGTACCTGTCTCAGAGTGGCTAGGAAACACTTTCCTCTGCTAGGTAAGCATATGACCCTGACCAAGTCTCCTGTCACTTTGGTTTCCTCCTCTAAAATCAAGGACTTTAGCCTAAGAAGATCTTTAAGATCTATAACTTTATGGGGTCATTAAAAGATCAGCTTCTGTCTTATGCATTATAATTAATCTTCCAAGCACTTGCCCACATTTTGTCTCATTTTATCCTCACATCAATCCTGGAAAATATACAGGAAAGATGTTGCTATTATCTCCACTTTGTACAAGTATAACCTGACAATGAGAAGTTATTAAATAAATGGTTTGTCCAAGATCACACAATTAAAACATGATAGCCCTGGTTTCAAATTAGAGTCCTCTGATAAAACACACCCTATGTGAAAAGCTTTTCTGAAAACCATGGAAATGAACACACAGGGAGCACGGGAACGACCAACACACCACCACCAGCAGCACCAGCAGCCAAATCACAATTCCATCTCAGTACAGAGGAGCAGCAATGGCAGATGCTGATCTCTGAAAATAAGCCAGGACACTGCATCCTCTACTTTGGGTTCCTGCCCTCTGTCTGGTTGTGTCCCATTGAAGGTATCCTCTTACAACCATATTTTTCCTTCCCTGCTGTGAGACTGCACACCGTAAGCACAGTCCTGGCTCTAATCAAGGAGAAACAGTCCTGAGCCTCTAGCTGGGCAGGAGGGCAGCAGAGTCTCATGTACTCTGCGCAATGCCAGGTAGTCTGCAGGCCCTCCTGCTTGTGCGAGAGAGGACAACTAATCACAGTCATGGAAGCTTCCTCCCATCCTCCTGAGTCAAATCCAGTAGAAGGGAAAATATGAACAGTGAAGACATTTTCTAAAAAACAAGGAAGAAGAGAGCGAAGGAGGATTACCTGGAGGTCTTTGAGGTGCAGTGGACATTTGTATATTTTGGCCCCTAGCTAGCAGCCACCGCCACATCTCAATATCTCTTGAGGAACAATCCCTCTCCCCACTCTCAGCCCATTGCTCACCCCATCCTCCACCCTCTACTCCAAGCACGCAGAATTAACTCCTTCCACAAGTATCTACTGAGTACCTAACATGTGCTCTAGGCATCGGAGACCCTAGACAAGCCAGACAAGGCCCCTGATGTCATGGAGCTACCAAACAACCAAATAAAATTGAACATGCTTTTTGAGAGTATTATGGTCTAGGAGAAAATAAAATAGGGTTTGTGTTACAGAGAGGGACCAAGGGTGTTACCTGGACTTTCCAATTACACGTTCGCTAAGTCTTCTGTTGTTTAAGCCTGTTTGGGTCAGGCTTCCTGCTGTCCGCTGCCAACAGGTTTCCGCGTTCACGTGCTAGCACAAGTGGCCTTCACTCCTCATGCTGAGGCTCTGAATGCTGTACTGTCCTGACTGGCCACGACCTTTGTGTCATGGGAAAAGGGTAATGGGAGAGAACCCAGAACCGGCACTCAGAACCTCAGCTTCTAGTTCAAGCTCAGTGCTAACTAGCCAAGTACCTTTTACCCAGGCCAGAGTGTTTCCTCATTGTGAAACGGGGGTGAGGGTTTTTTGCCAGTTAAACCCCATGATCCATTCCACATCCACCACTTTATGTCCTGTGCTCTATATGATCAGAGCTTCACAGACTTCACATTCTAACTGGGAACTGAGTAATCTCAATCTGGTATCATTCACATTGCACATCTTTATTAAAAATCTGCAAAACAAGCAACTAACACTTGATCCGGATCCATACCATATCGTCAGGGGAGATCAAAACTGCGCACTCGGCAAATGCACTGCATTCTGCAAACACACACTCTAGTGCCTCATAAAATTTAGTGATTTGGGATGATGCTGATTTTACCTGAAAAACTTACAATGGACGTTAAGGAGTTCTGCCTCTTTCCTTCATAGCTTCTCAGGGAGGAAAGGCTTTGGGCAGATTTCATTTGGTTAGAGTAGTAGCATTCATATACTTTTCTGTAGGTGCATTATCTTATGACACAAATATATCAGTGGCTATGTCAGAATCCCATTAGCATAAATACCCCTTTAGAAAATAAATACACTCACATGATTTTTTTTTAAAAGGCATACAATGACGTTTCCCTTCTACCCCTGCCTATCGCAGCCCTTAAAGGAAACCATTGTTCACTTGTTGTATGTCTTTCCAGAATTTCTTATACATATGGATGCACACATAAACACAGTTGGTCCTTGAACAACATGAGACTTAGGGGCACCAACTGCCCGCACAGTGGAAAATCCATGTATAACTTTTGATCCCCCAAACTTAATTACTAATAGCTTACTGTTGACTAGAAGCCTTATGGAGCACATAAACAGTCAATTAACACATATTTTGTATGTTATACATATTATACACTGTACTTTTACTATAATGTAAGCTAGAGAAAAGAAAATGTTACTAGGAAAATCATAAGGAAGAGAAAACATATTTACTATGCACTAAGTGGAAGTGGATCTTCATCACGGTCTTCATCCTCCTCCTCTTCACATTAAGTAGGCTGAGGAGGAGGAGGAGGGCTTGGTCTTGCTGCCTCGGGAGTGGCAGAGGTGGAAGAAAATCTGCATTAAGTGGATCCCCGCAGTTCAAACCCCTGTCGTTCAAAGGTCAACTATATTTATTCTAATTTCAGGCCCCTGAGCCCCACGTATGCAAGAGTTAGTATAGCACACACACTGCTGTGTATCTTGCCTTTTTTTTCTTAATTTGGCAATCTGATATTTCTGTACAGTTTTAATTTGATTTTTTTACAAAGTAAGGTTGAGTATATCTTTTAACACATTTGGGGCCATTTATATTTCTTTTTCTGTGAATTGCCTTGTTATATTCTTAACCTTTCTTTTCCCCCCACTGGACTGAAATTCATTTTCCTATTGATTCTTTGGAACTATTTACCTATGCCTTTGTCAGGTGTCTTTTCAGTTTACTTATGTAGATTCTTTTTACTACTTACATGTTTGGGTTTTTCTCTGATTTTTTTCTATTCCGATATACCCAATTTTTCTTTTATGGCTTTTGGATTTAAGTCTTGGTTAGAAACGCACCCTATGTGTTTTCTTCTGGCACTTTTATAGTTTTGTTTTTACCTTTACATTTTATTTTCATTTTGAATCTTATTCTGGTGTATATATGGTGTGAGAGGTGGATCTAATTTTATTTTCCCCCCATTGGGCTACCAGTTATCCCAATAGAACATTCAATCTTTTCCTCCAATGATTTGAGGTGCTACCTATATCAAATACTAAATGATTATATGCATTTGGGTCTATTTCTGGACTATCAGTTTGGTTCTTGTTAATTATCCTTGTTAATTATCTGTGCATATGCTTATAGCACAGTTTCAATAAATGATGCACTATAATAAGTTCTAATACTTAGAACTCACTTAAACTCACAGTTTTAAGCATTCTATATGACTGCAGTCCCCATGGCCTGGGCCAAGGACAAATATCGGTCGTGGCCTGCTAGGGGCCAGGCTTCAGAGCTCCACCACCACCCCCAGACCCCTGGCCGCTGTTCATGGAAAAATTGTCTTCCATTAAACTTAGGAACCTTGGGTTGGGGGCGTTCACAGCAGAAGGTGAGTGGTGGGCCAGCAGGCATATTTACAGCTGCTCCCCATAGCACGCATCACCGCCTGAGCTCTAATACTTAATACATTGGTTTTTTGCAGAATTTTCATGACTATTTATTATCTTTTTATTTGAACTTTAAAACAAACTTACTTAGTTTAAAAAATGATCTACTGGTAATTCTATTTAGATTATATTAAATTCATAATTAACTCTAAGAGAACGACATCTATTGTTTTCCTATCCACGAATATGCTATGTCTTTCCATTTGCTATAGGCTCCTTTTGTGTCCTACAGTGGTGTTTTTAAATCTTCATATATAATAGATCCTGCATATTTTTTGGCTAAGTTTAATATTAGCTCTAGATTTCTTGTTGTTATTGTAAGTGGTGGCTCTTCCTCTAACAGTATGCAGTAAACCCTCACTTAACATTGTCAGTAGGTTCTTGGAAACTGCAGCTATAAGCAAAACATCGTGCGGCAGGTCCTTGAATAATGTTATTTCCTTCAACATCATTTCATTATAACAATGAAGATAATTTGGTTTTGTTATACATCCTTTTGCTTAAACTCACAGTTTCCAAGAACCTGTTGACAACATTTAGGACTTCCTATACTCCGTTCGGTGTACATATATATGAAAGATATTGATTTCTGTTTACTAATTATTATACATTATTAGTTTATCAGATTCTTTTATTGTTTGAAATGGGTTTTCAGTGAATTCTTGTGTTTTTCCAAGCAATGCCACCATAGCATCTGCATATAACAACCATTGCATCCTCCCCATTCCTCTTTTTTTATTGTTCTCTACTTTCTAATTGCATTGGCAAGTATCACCAGGA
Source organism: Lepilemur ruficaudatus (assembly GCA_963574885.1). Taxonomy (NCBI): domain Eukaryota; kingdom Metazoa; phylum Chordata; class Mammalia; order Primates; family Lepilemuridae; genus Lepilemur; species Lepilemur ruficaudatus. Next base: position 39,739 of record CAUYRT010053180.1, read on the forward strand.
CAATGATGAGTAACAATACTAACGATTTAGGTCCTTGTTCTTTACTTTAGTGAGAATTCCTGTAGTGTTTCTTCAGTAATCATGATGCAGGCTTTTAGTCTGAGATAAAAATATTTTAGCATAATAAGGAAAATACCTTAACTGTACAGTGTTCCTAGACTTATGGTGGGGTTATGAACTGATAAACCCATCACAAGTTGAAAACATCACAAGTCGAAAATGTATTTAATACACCTAACCTACATCATGGCTTAGCCAAGCCTACCTTAAGTGCACTCAGAACATTTACATTAGCCTATAGTTGGACAAAATCACCTAACACAAAGCCTACTTCATAATGGAGTGTTAAATATCTCATGTAATTTATTGACTACCGTACAGAAAGCGAGAAACAGAATGGTTGTACAGGTACTTGAAGTACGGTTTCTACTGAATGCATGTTGCTTTTGTACCATCATAAAGTCAAAAAACTGTGAGTTGAACTACTGAAATTCAGAGGCCATCTGTATAACCTTGGCTATTCATGTTTTCCTTGAGTGTATTTTTAAATAAAAAATGATCATTGAACTTTTCTCAAAGACCTTTTCAGTGTCAATGAAGATAATCCTTTTTTCTCCTTATTTTCATTAATGTAGAACTGTATCTGCATTCCAAGAATAAACCCCTCTTGATCATGACATATTGGTCTTCAAATGTACTGCTGAAATTGTTTTGCTACCTTTTTTATGATTTCTGAATTGATATTCATAAGTAGGATTAGTCTTTGGATGTCTACTTGTGCCTACTTTGTTGGGAAAACTGTTGTGCTTGTTTCTCTTCTTTTTTTATGCTCTGGAACATACTGCAATTATCTGTCTGTTCCTTAGAAGTCTGATGGAATTTTCCCTGTAAAACCAACTGCATTAATGCTTTTTTTTCTTTTGGCGGGGTGTACCTGTTTGAATTTTTTTTTCAATTTCCACCTTCGAAATTTTGAATTCTCTTCTGCAGTCATTTGGGTAAATTTTATTTTCCTGAAAAATATTCTAGTTCACCAGGTTTTCAAATGTATCTGTGTAGAGCTGAACGAAGTAGTCTCATGATCCCTGTAATTTGCTGTTTGTGTCACTGCTACCCACATACCATTTCTTACTTTATGTAACTGCACTTGCTCCCACAGTTTCTTGATGAGGTTAACTAGCAGTGTATCTATTTTAATGGGTTTTTTTCAGCAAAACCAGCTCTGAAATTTATTTCAACTGCTTTGTTTTCTAACTCATTAATTTCTAGTTTTATCTATTTCTGCCTTCTGCTTTCCTGTTGCTATATTCTGTTTTATTCTCTTATAACTCCTTGACTTAAATGATTAATTCATGTTTCATCATTCTTTCGTGTAAATATTCCAGTCCCTCAGTTTTCCTCTGAGTTCTGCTTTAGCTATATAACATCTGTTCTGATATTTAGTGTGTTCATTAATCGTCACTTTCCAGAAAATCCACAATTTCAGTTTTTATTTCCCTCTTTCAGCCATGAATTGAGTCTTTTTTGTTTTGTTTTGATTTTACTTTCAGTCAAATGGTCTTCTCGTTTTCTGATTTAGTATTAATTTCTAGTTTAATTGCACTGTAATCAAAGACTATTGCCTGTATTTTTTTTTCTACCTTCTGGGATTTATTGAGGTTATCTGTTGCCTAATAGATGGTCAATATTTGTGAATGTTTCATAGGCCCTTGAAAGATATATTCTCTTCATTTTGTCTACAGGGTTTGCTATTTATCAACTGGATCTACTTTATTACTTATGTTAATTATAGCTTCAATATTGATTTTTATTCTTTGTCCAGTTATCTGGAGACTGAGACTTGTAAATTAAAGTGATCTGTTATGAGTGTAATTTTGTCTACGTCTAGTTGCACCTCCTAAAATTTCTGCATTTTCAGTACTGCCGCTGTGAATTTTTTCATTGTGAGAAGGACCTTTGGGCATTATGAAGTTCCTTTCTCTATCTTATTTAATGCATTTTAACCTGGATTCCACTTTGTCTGATGTGAGCTCATGATGACTATTTTTATGTCTGTATTTTTTATGAACCTTTTTAAGCATTTGCCTGGTGTTCCTTTACTCATCTTTTTATTTTCAACCTTCCCATATCATTTTCCTTTAGGGGCATCTCTATAAACAACATAGAATTGGGCTGTGATTTGTGATCCTATCTGAAAATCTTTTTAAAAGGTAAGTTAAATTCATTTATATTTAGTGATATGACAAATAGGCCTGTTCCTAGCTCTCATTTTATATTATACCTTCTGGGTTTTCTGGCATTATTTTTAGTCTTTCTGTGATTGTTCTTCCTGTGTTATTCTTCTGGGAAGGTTAATGTTTTTATTCTAGTGGTTACGTTGATAACTACTGCAACATTATATAATAATCTTAACCTATGTCTTCAGACATGACTTATTAATTCCATACTACAAGCAAAGATAAAATTGGTGTATTTCTCTTCTTCCCCTTCCCTACTGTTTGTGCGGAGGCAGAGCAAAGGCACGGCTGGGGTGAGAAGGAGACACAGATTCCTGGAAGCCAGTTATGGAAGTGCACAGAGGTGCTGATGCGATGGCGGCTGCATGCAGGGCGGGAAACAGCACACACACTACACGGCCCCTGGGCACCCTCCACACTGGCTATGCTGCTGTCTCTCTTCCACCACTTGATTTCAGTCAATAAGATTATCTTTATAAATGTTTATCACTCATTGCTAAGTGTAATTATGCTTACATCACTTCATTTGTCAGCTCACAATTATGATATATTCTTTGACGCCCTGACATTACAGAATGAGATATCCAGAGAACTTCCTCTTTCTTTCCCTGGAAATATTTGTTGGTACATCAGGGCACAGAACATGTACATTCGCCTCTGTTGTTCTATGCCTCATATTTGTCTTAGTTGCAGTGCAGTTTTACAGTTGAAAATATTCAATGCTCACCCTCCGTCTTCTCTTTGTTGGCTGAAGTTCATCCTCTACTAGTTTGCTCAGGAAGAGCTCATGGGAACCATATTCCCTGAGTTACTGCATGCCTAAAATCATCTCTATACTGAAAAGATGGCTAGGATGGATATAAATCATTGGCTTACGCTTTCTTTCTTTGCTTATCTTGTAGATGTTGCTTCACTGTCTTCTGGGCACTGGAAGTTGCTGCAGAAACCAGGGCCAACTTGATATTTTTCTCCTCATAAGTGACTTAGTCTCTTTGCCTGGATTTCCAATAGATTCGTTCTTTCTATTTATTGTTCTTTTTCACCATCCTTTTATTAATTTTGAAGTCATTTCAAACCTAAAGAAAAGTTGCTGTATAAACTCTTATACTGCCTCCACATAAATTCCCTAGATGGTGATATTTTTATTGTATTTTCCCTATTTTTGCAGAAAGAGACAGACACAGATATAGATTTTTTTTTTCACATAATGCCCATCACTTCTAAATACTCTAGTGCATGCTCCCAAAGACAAGGACCCTTCTATATAATGACAATACACCCCTCCTAGTGGAAAGATCAACACTGATACAGCAGAGACCCAATCCACAAACCCCATTCGAATTTCTGTAAATGTCCCAACAATGTCTCTTACCCCTTCCTGGTCCAGGATCCTATCCACCAATACATGTTGCATTTAGTTGTCGTGCCTCATCAGCCTCATCCAGTCTGAAAGAGTTCCTCAGTTTTTCTCTGTTTCTCAAATCCTTGAAAGTCTCAAAGACTACAAGCCTGTAGTGCCTAGATGGCCAGCGTCCATCTGATGTTTCTTCGTGCCTAGACACAAGCCATGCATTCTTGGCAGAAATAAAATAGAAATGATACTATGCTCTTCTCAGCACATCCAGTCCAGAAGCACACAGTTAACCTGTCCCACCACTAGCAATGCTAACCTTGATCATCTGGTCCAGCTGGTGTCTGCCAAGTTCTGCCACTGACAATTCACTATGCTTCCATTTTCTTGGATTACAATTTTATGTGAATCTTTTCTAATATTGTGCCAATATACTATTCCTCAGGAAACCACCACCCACAAGACAGCATCCATTGGCAATGACTACCTGTACCAATTACCACAATGACAGGGGCCCACTGGTGAAGATCCATTTCCATCATTCTCCCTATACCTATCAGTTGGCATCCTGTTGCAAGTGAGAGTTTCCCCTTCTCCTTTTTTACTTTTCTATTTGTTTATGTGTTCATTCATTTATAACAGCATGGATTCACGGACTCCTATTTTATTAAATTGGTTGTAATCTAATACACTTATTATTTACTTTGATGTTCATATTAAAGTTTGGCCAGTGGAAACTCCTTCAAGCTTGTTCCTGTGTCCTTCTGACACCTCCCAACTTTTCTTGAGTGTTTCCTGACTTTCTGGCATAACAGGAAATTTCAGGGTCATTTTATACTTCTTCTGTCCTGTTCCTAAAATCAGCCATTTCTCTGAGGCACCCTAGCAACTTTCAGAGTAGGACACTATTTAGAAATCAGCATCTAAGTACTCCAGCATGCTACTGGAGTTTCACTGCTTACAGACCATCTCAGCAAAATGAGCCAAGAAATATATTAATATGTGTGTGTGTACTTGTACACTGATACTTCTACTAGGAAATACATGTACGTATATACACACATACTGATACATCTAATTCTAATCCAGCACACTAGGTTCTTTCTAGACTTCCCCCTTTCCATGTTTATAAATCTCTTTTCAAACAGTGAAAAACATGGTTCCTATTATCCTCCATATATGTATGTACTTGCTCAATAAATTAACTTAGTTGCCCCTGTAATCAATCTTCCAACCATCTTAGCCCTGTCCCCTGCCCGCCACCTCCACACCTATGCTTCTCCCCTGCTTCTCTGCCTTTAATGTCTAAATCTTTCCAAGGCCATATCTTAGTGTTTACTGCTCTAGGTAATTTTCCCTGACACCCAAATTTGCACTAACTCAACATTTAAATTTAAGTCTTCTTTTATATCATGAAAGCCTTCCTAATTAATATTTTAAATATTTGTTCCATTCCGTTATTTTGTGTTTTCCTTCAGGGACTAGAATCATGCCTGTGTTGGATCCCCACTGCCTGTCTACCATATCAATCATTTTCTCCCTAATCTTTATTAATGTTTCCCTTATTTCAGTTGCATTTATTCACCCCATCTACGTTCCACCCTGCATTTTCTGCAGTGTCTATTTTCCCGTGAGATCCTTCCAACTTCATTTCTGAGACAAATTTGCCTTTTTTCTCTTATCTCCTCCTTAAGTTCTGCCAGCTCACGTTTCACCACCTCCTGCCATCTTGTCATCCTTTCCAGAACGCGTGTTTCTGCTTGGTGAGTCTTTCTTCATAGAAGTGATTGCTTCATTGAGTTCTTTAAATTCACTGTAAAATACTTGATTACAATTTTCCTCTGCTCCCTAAGAATATTTTCCTGGGAATGTTCCTTATTTGGGGGCAATTTTCATGGCTCTTACTTACACTTTTCCTTCTAACATCAATGCTTCTCTTCTACTGATGACACCAAATTCTTCCTTATTACTTAGTATTGTAGGATATGGAGTTTCCTGGACCATTTCTTTGCAGGGATTTCCAAGGATGAGAGGAGGGACCAGGGTAGACCTTCATTACTAAAAAAAAAAAATCTTTGTGGGGAAGGGCTCTAATGACAGGGTGGAGGCACAGGGACACTTCAGGGTACTAAAAAAGATTTTGTATCTCAGTCTATATAGCGAATATGCAAAAGTTTGTCAAACTAAAAAATACCTGTGTGCTTTACTATATGTATGTTATACCTCAACAAACATGTTAGGAAGGAAGGAAGGAAAGGAGGGAGGGAGGACTCTTTTTCTGCTGCCACAGACATTACTTCTTGCAAAAGGTCTCTTCTGGATGATCCTTGTATAAATGCACCCCCTCTGCTTCTCTGAATCAAAGCAGGCCCAGAAGTACCTTCCTTCAGTTCCGCTCACCCACAATTAATGCAAATAAGGGATGTAGCTGTGGCTCTTCAGGATGCCCCCATTTCCAGGACATGCATTTTGCTGGCACCCTCTGCCGCCTGCTGCCTGGGCCTGCCTGCCACTCTCTCAAACAAACCTCTTCACTTCCCCCTCATGGCCTCTCCCAAACCCCGCTGCTCAGGGCGGCCCTTGCACATATGTCAGATTCCACAGATTATATCTATCCCCTAATTTCACTGAAAATGAAAGTGACATTTATGGACCTTTCTGTTGCTCTCCTTATTGCTGTTGTAACAGTGTCCAGGAGGAAAAAGCAAAAGAGGTTATACACACAGCCACATTACACTGGGGGTCCTGTTTGCCTGTTCTGCTGACTCACCATGACATCTTGAATGAGTCACCTCTTGGGCCTCAGTCTGTCCATTAGTAGAATGGGCAGGGGGATTGTTGTCCTTCTCGTAGCACCTTCTGAACACTAGCAAAGCAGACAGGGAAGGCACAGACAGGAGGCCGGGTCTCTCCGCTGTCAGGATGGGTTTCCCCAACATCAGGCCACATGGCGCTTTCCATGGTGCTGACCATCGCACCTCTCACCCTGTTGCTCCCTGAGCTTCCCCCAGAGCTGGAGACCTGCTCTTCCAGGTCTATTTCCAGACCACCAGCCAGGAAACAGCAGGTTCTTTAGGACTACACTCTTACCCCACACTTGAGACTCTCACCACCTCCCCAACAACACATGCATTCACACTCAAATTAAAGACATAGCAGATTCTTCAAAATGCCAATTTGTTAGCTGCCCTGTCTCATTTCTCTTGCTGGCTGCAAAAGTAGCAGTAAGAAGATGCCACTCCTTGGCACCGTCTGCCTGGCTGTGAGCAAACACAGGTCCCCTCAGCCAGGCAGTGTGATTCAGGAAATACCAAGCCCAGACTCCTGGACCTGACCCCATGTGAACCCTGAAATTTCAGGCTGCAATGGACAACATCAAATCACCAGGACCCCAGGACTCTGCCATCACTACATCAGTCACAAATATTGCTCTTACTAATAGAAGTGGCAGATGGGAACATAAATTCTTCAAAAGCAATTTGCTTGCCAAGGACTAAGCAACATGTGAATGAAGTGTGAACAGTAAGTTTTTCCAAGTTAGGGAGGCTGGACACGTCACCCACTCAACTACACAAGCAGGCTCTAAAAGACCTAACCCAGTTTTCCATCAGGCCGAAAACATTTCTGGCTGATTCAAAGGCAAACAGAAAGGTTTGTTCTCTCTTCCTTCTGCTCCCTTTTCAGGGAAAGCCCAGAACTACAAGAGCAAAATGCAAGAAAGGCAACACTGGTAGGAGCATTGGGCATTCAGTTTTTCCAAAAGAATGGGGATAAAAACAATCCTTTGATAAAATAATCCTTTGAAATCGTATGCCCTCTTTCAGAAGCCTCTGCAGCATGGAAACTGTGTCCCTGAGGACTGAGGACTACACAAGCATTAATCATTTGCATGCTCTGTGATGGCTGTCATGGCTGGAGGGTCCAGCAGGCACCCAGCATTCCTGTCGGCAGCTCCCTGTTTCCCTACCGAGCTTTGTATTTTATTGAGGCGAACACAACACAGCTTGGAACAGGCAGACTGCATAGAGCTTGGACTTGCACCCAGGAGGCCAGGTTCTAGATAAGTTCTGCCATTAACCAACCACTGCTCTTGAGAAAGGAACCTTCCCTCCGTAGTCTCAGCATCAGCTACAGAGATACCAAGTGGATCTGATCATCTCAGAGGCGCCCAACCTCAACAAGTGAGGATTCTGGCTTACTCTTCTGAGCCTAGCTGTCATCTTATTTCCAGATGCCATAGCTCTAACACCGTAAAGCAAGGCCTTGTGCTTGGTGAATCAGCCACCACTTCACCCAGGCCTGAGACACAGCTGTTCCTATGGCAAAATGCAGTCATTACTTCAAGACCAACAGCAATGGCAAATGGCAGAGAAAATAATAAAATTCAGCAAACTCTCACTGCAGAACTGAGCCAGCAGATGAAGGAGTGGAGAAAGTGACTGCCTATGTAACATTTCTCTAAATTGCCCACCTTTTGCCTCTCCACAAGAAACAGATAACAGAAGGAAGCCACCCATTGAGTCGGAAAATGCATCATCCCTTGTTCTCAGATGAATTCAGCTGCTAATAGCACTGATACTTTTAGAAAACCAAAGATAAGGAGTCTCCAGCTTAAAAGGAGCTGTCAGAATGTGAAACGATGCTCTTTTTCCTTCCTTGAAAGTATAAACTGGCTTGGCTCGAATTATGTCTAATTAGGATGCAGTGAACATGAAATACACACAAACACACACACACAGAGACACACAGAAACCGGCCTCTCCATCCTATGGCAGTGCGGACAGATTGTAATGGGCACGATGTGGTACAATCATTAAACATCTCTCCAGCTTATTTGCGTGCAGTGTGTGTCTCAATAATGTGTTATGAGGTGTGTTTGTAATTGGCTACTGCTGATAGTGGTCCTTGAAAGGCAAATGGAGTGTGTCTAAATGCAGACAAAGCTACTTAGTGCGCCAGGACAAGATGAGATGCTCCTCACAAGGTCCAAATGGGATACTCAGGGCTTCTTCCACCCATGGCTTGGGAGAGAGAAAAAGGAATAATCTGTCTCAATTTTCTCAGCTCCAGAAACAATATTTATAAAATAGAAGGTGATTTCAGAGCTCATTTATTTTCCTGGTTCACAGTTCCCACTCTCTGCTGACATCATTTTCTAACCAATTTTATTTCCAACAATCGTGGGAACAGCCTCAATTCTACTTGAAATCGTTAAAAACAAATCCATTCTTTCCTTGTCTTTGAGCCCCATCTTTCAAAAACTGGTTTAATTTCTGCACTGCCTTTCTTTGAAACAATATCGCAAGTCTCTGAATAACCACACCACATCCTTCCGTCTCCCTTTCTTACCGCCTAAATCCCTGTATTCCCTATAACTGCAGGAAGCACACACATGCCTCCAGAGCCCCGTTTCTAGGCGCTCTCTTCACCACTCACTGGCCGATCCTGTCAATGGTTGTCCTACCTGCAGACAGTGAGTGATTCCAAGGGGCAAGTCTTCCAAAAACACTAGGCACCTTGGAAATTGAATAGGCCAAGGATTTAAAAAGTCACAGAAAGAAAGAACCATCCTTCTTACCCAGAAGGTAATTGCCAATGAGCAAAATCAAAGCCTAACAAGAGACACCAAGCATGGTGCTGGTTTCCACGAAAACTGTGGACATATCCTGGCACAGTGGGCACCCACAGTGCTAGGGAAGGCACAGGGGCGAGGTGCTGGCCCTCCTTCCTCTGTCCTTCCCTGACCTCCCAGTGGAACGACCACAGGGAGGAAGAACCGAGGTTCATGTGGCACGCGTGGTTCTTAAGCGAGCCATGCTCGCCCTGTGGCAATTATCACATTTTTTTCTAAGCGCTCAGAAAACCATCTGTTCTAAAATTTGGGAGAATTAATGTGAAGCTGATTGGTCTTTTTCTCTGAGTGGGAGAAACAGACTCTGTGAGATTTACATCAATTCTCACACAGGCACTAGATTCAAGTAAAAAACAATTTTTAAAAGTCAGATTTTCAAAGATATGATTCATCCTGACTCCGGTGGATTAACAAAAAAAGGTGACAACTTGAACCATAACCCCAAATCCCCAAATGACATGGGGGTCAAGTACTCTGGTTTTCCCTCACCCAGGTACCCCATGTGCAAAACAGAGTTAGGCAAACTGTCCCCCACCCCATGGTCTTCCAGCAGAGCCAGAGGATTTCAAACGGCAGGCACTCTGGAGTCTCACTCAGAGACAGCGAGCTTGACCCAGCAGAGAACACACGGCCACCTCCCCGCTTCAGCTAGGAAGCCCAGGGGCCCATCCAGGATGCTGGTAGGGAATGCCATCTTGCTGAGCTGCCCGGCATGCAGGGCACACATCTGTAGCATCAGGAACACGGACCCAGGGCTTCTTCATTAGCAAGCCCCAAGAACACTAGCACAGGGACCTTCTAGGCTACCCTGCAGGACTTTACAAATCTCCAGGGCAAAGGGCCAGAGCTTACACTTTCATTCCCATAATTCTGAGCACAGCACTAGATACACAGATGTTTGATCAACAATTTGTGAAATTTCACTTTTCACTGATTCAACAGCAGGAAAGCCAAAAGGCAGGGACAAGGAGAACTGCTTGTTCTCCAGACTGGTTTGACTGGGGACACCTTTCCTGCAAGCCCCCTGTCTGGCTTTTACCCACAACTTTAAACTACAACCTATCAAGCCAAAAATAAACTATAGCAAACTACCACCAACTGCACAAAAGCTCAGCCCTGAACCCACCCCTATGGGGAATCCTGGCTTCCTCGCTCTGACAGTCCGAGGTGCAACATCCCTTTTAAGCCTTTTAAGAAGTGAGATGATGCAGGTAAATAGACATTTGATTAACACATTTTTTTCAAACAAATATCCTTATTTGGTGTTAGCATTTGGCATTATTTTTTCTATGCAAGATGAATTTCAATTTGATCCTTTCTCTTTTGCTTCTTTCTCATATTTTATTCACCATTTGATTTTCTTAATAGGCCATCAGAAACACATCCCTAGCAGGACAGTCCCACAGACAGCTGTTGCCTCCAATGACAGGGGCTGGATGTTTTCTCCCCCTACAATTCCACATATTAGCCTTTTTTTTCTTTGCATCACCCCTTGTGCCACTAAGGACCCTCTAATGTCTGCGAACTGAGCTCCTATTTCAATCACCTATGGCATAAAAAACTGTCCCCGGGGAAGGCTAGCAGTCACTCCTGTCTTCTTGCTACTGCCCATGCAGCAGAAGCGTCCTCCGAAATGACCCTCCTAGGGAGCAATAAACCCAGCCTCAGGTGCAGGAGAGCAAACAGACCACTGCCGCCTTCTTAACCTAAGCACCATGTGAACAAATCCAGGACAAAACCCCGCGCTTTCCAACACTGTCGCATCTGAGCCAAGCCTCCTGATCAGTCATGAGAAGTGCTGGGTGCATTCACTGACACGTGACCTTGAATAAATCCCTTCGTTTCTCAGAGTCTCGTTCCTCATTGCAAACTGTGAAACATGCTACCTAACAAAGAGCATCAGGGGAGATTACAGGAGACGTAGGGACAGCACTAGGCACATTGTTTAACATGAAACACACGCTTACATGTTTCAAAAGATAAGGATCTCTTCAATTCTTCTTTATGAGCTAATCATTGTTATATGTCACGATCTTCAAAGAAAAAGGTCAACATTCATGACACCCAGGATCATATTCCAATTCTTCTCACTGGAAAGGGTATCTGATGATAACATCTTGGCCAACTAATTTCCCAGCAAATCAGGGTCCACTTGGAACCCTGTGGAACCCTCCATGGAACAAGATGCAATACTATTCCCATTAGCCACAGCACCAGGCAGCCTGTCCCTGGTTTGACTCCATGCCTTTTCCTTCTTGCCATCTCCAAAGTCTTCACTTTGATCCTCAGGCATCACCAATTCTCTGGTTACAGAATCCCATCATCATGTGTTTCTGGAACTCTTAATTTGGGATGGATTCAACCTAGAAATCCCCAAATAACCCTATAAGGAAGTAATTCCAGTCTAGGTGAATGAGGCCTATCTGTGTTATTGTATGCAGGTACTAACAAAATTCTAGAAACACTTCCCACTGAGTAAAAATCCTGTCAAAACTAACACCAAAATCCCTCTCTTAGAATGTGACAGGATGTAAAAGTAAATGCAAAGATTCTACCTTCTTATCTTCCTACCAGAACTGAACTGCTTTACAAAGAAACCTAAATTTTTTTTTATTATTTCAGCATATTATGGGGGTACAAATGTTTAGGTTATGTGCGTTGCCTTTCCCCCCCTTCACCCCTGGAGTCAGAGCCTCAAGCGTGTCCATCCCCCAGATGGTGCGCATCACACTCATTAAGTATGTATATACCCATCCCCTCCTCCTCCCTCCCATCTGCACGACCCCGATAAATGTTATTCCTATATGTGTACTTAGGTGTTGATCAGTGAATCCAATTTGCTGGTGAGTACAAGTGGTGCTTATTTTTCCATTCTTGGGATACTTCACTTAGTAGAATGGGTTCCAACTCTATCCAGGAAAATACAAGAGGTGCTATATCACCATTGTTTCTTACAGCTGAATAGTACTCCATGGTATACATAAATTTTAAACGAGTATTTGCTTGGAAATTTCTAATCATTCACAGTCCTGTTGAAATTTCAGACATCAGTGAAGCACTTCTGGACAATGGTGGCTTGAAGCTGCCCCTGCTGACAACTGGTGCTGTCTCTCTCAGCTCCAATGCAACGGCAGGTTGCTCTCTCAAGCCTGGGAGCCGCTGCAGCCAACATGCTGGCATGGTACCGAGTCTGTGTGAGAGGCCTCAGGCTTTAGAGGGCTGGATGGAAAAGGCTGTTGCAGGACTGAGAGCCTGGGAAACTGCAGCAGGAAACAGACACAGAAGCAAGATCAGACGTCCCTGAATCCTGGGGACAGCTTGGCCCACAGTGGGATAGATCCCTGGGAGGAAGGCGGCTGCAGCTGGCATGAATGTTCTGAGAGGACCTCCTGTCTCTGTGCTCCAGAGGAATGGTTGGGAAGCTGAACAGGCCAGTCTAGCTTGGAGCTAGGGTAGCTCTAGCAAGGGATTCTTTCTGGTGCCCCAGGGAACCAACACCCTGGCTGGTGGTGCCACTGCCCCAAGGTACAAAAGCCAAGACTGCAATACCAACACCGCTCTCTGCTGTTCTCACCTGAAGGCAGACTGACAGCTTGTCCTACGCTGCAACAAGTAGACAAAGGATAAAAGCAGCCCACAAGGAGGACCAGAAGCTAGACAGATGAGCGAGCAAAACACTCAGAAGGGAAAGCTGTGGATGAAGCAGCTGCTAAAAGAGACAAAGGGCAACTCAAACAAAAAACATTAAAACTGCTTAATGATATTTAATTATAGCACAAAAAACAAGACTTTCTGGGACAAAAAATCATGATTTTTTTCACCTCAAAAGCTCAGCAGATGAGCTAATCAAAAGGATGGTTGCTGTAGAGACCTAAATTAGTGGCTTAGAAGATTAAGTGGGGGAAAAAAATCACCAGCAACACAAAAATACAAAGAAATAAAAAGCAGGGCCAAAAAGATATCTGGAGAACAGATTCTAGAGACCCAAATAATAGTAATCACAGAAGGAGAAAAAGGGACAAATAAAGAACAGACAAGCATTAAACAAATGGAAGTAGAAAATTTCCCTGACTTGAAGAGAGACCTGATTCCGCCAATGGAACCGAGCTCCTTGCAAGAGTCGTGGGAAAGGACATACCCCGAGGTGGGTTCCTAAGTCTCAAGAATAAGGAGAAAATATCACAAGTGCAAACAGAGAGAACAACTTACAAAGAAAAAGTAACGAGACTTCGAGCACACCTGCCATCTGCACACCTGGAACCCAGAAGACAATGGAAAACCATACCTACACTTCCAGGTATCCAAGCCAGTTGTTGTAGATTATTTGTGCAGTCTGTAGAATATTTGTAGCTATGCAAGAGTTCACATAAAATGTAACCCACACACTCCATCTGAGGAAAATAATCTGACTAAATTATGAACGAATTCAAACGGAAATCTCAAGATGGGTGAGAAGAAAGGAAGAGGAAATAACGGTGTGATGAACCTTTCGATCTGCACGGTTAGATCTAAATAGGCAGTATGAACGTTGCTGGAAACAGGTGATGGAATTGGCAAATAAGATGACGATAAAGAAGAGGCACTCTGCAAGGAAAAACTTAATATTAGTTCTACAAGTGTTACATTATCTCAGTAAAACCTAGGAATTAGGAGTGGTTAGAAGGTGGGGTGAGTAAAAGCCTTTTAAAGACCCATGTGCTTGCAATGTAAGAAAAGTGTAAGGAAGTAAAAAGAACTCCTAAAAGGCTCGATTTAATAGGATGATCATGAAATCATAAGTAAAACATCTGGGGGAGAGTGGCTTGCATCATCATTGATAATCTTGTTTGCATAAAAATACGCATTTGAGTGACCTGAAAAAAAAAAGGTAACAGCATAGATGATATAGTAAGATGCACAAATATAAAAAGGAAAGAGAAATTGAAATAGAAATTGGTCAAACCAGCAAACATAATAAAATGGAGAAAGATAAAAATAAAAATAAATAAATAGTAAATATTCAATTATATCAGTTATTTCACTAATTATGATAAGCTGAACATTCTGATTAAAATACAAACATTATCAGATTAGACTGAAAGACAAAAATATGTATTCAGGTCAACAGAGAACTATATGTGATTTATGAGAAATATTTTATGTAATAAAGAAAGACTGAAAATGGATAGACAAATGCAAATGAAAACAAAGCAGGACAGGAAATATTAATATCAGATATGGTGTAAGTTAAGGCACAATTTATTAGAATATAAATCACTAAGAACCAAACAAAATAGCACTAAAATATTAAAAAGCTAAAACTCTTGATGGTAGGAGATTTTGATTAAAATAAAATTACAGTGTATGATTTCAGAATTGGACAGACTAGTAGACCAAAAAATGACATAAACAAAGAAAATGACAAACTGAATCCAGAAAATGTATCTAATATGTATGTAGAGAGAGAACTTCACAACCATCAAATCAAGAATATTCAGGGGCTTTTTTCATATGTCCAAAAATACTTCAAAAATTGATTATTCAATTAGCCATTAACACAAACTTAAGAAATTTGACAAGTGGAGATTTGATAGGCAATATTCTCTTCTAATAATTCAATAAAATTAAAAATAAAAATGAATAAAAATGTCAAACATCCTAAAGGTTTGGAAATTAAGAAACAGCTCCAAGGTAGCTCTTCAGATAAACAGAAAATCAAAAATACAAACCATCAAGTAAGAATTGAAAAGAGGAAGACTCAGCTCCCTTGCAAGGAAAATGAGAAATGTAATCTTGCTGTGTGCCCAAAAAAGGAGATAACAGAATTTGGTTGAGCAATGACAAGTATCTGTCACATCATGGCAGAGATCAGGAAGGTGATTAAAAGCTACCACTGAAGACGTCAATAGGACGAGATGATTTCACAGCTGAGTTTTATGTGGCCTTTAAAGGACAAATATGTCCAGGTTATTTAAACTATTCCCACGTGTTAATTTAAAAAAGTTCCCTAATTCATTTTATCAAAGCAGTATACTCTTAAATTTAAACTCAGAGTACCAAAAAAAAAAAAAACCTAAATGAAAATAGTTGTTAAAATCCCAAATAAATGTCAACAAATAAAATCCAGCAGCACAAATAAAAATAAACTATAACTGAATATAGTTTATCCCAGGAATGTAAGGATAGTTGAAAACAAGAAAATCAAAATAAATCACTGCATCAATAAAAGAAAAAATTATGATTCAACTAAAAGATGATAAAAAATTTAAAATAATCTCTAATAAAAACTTGAAGAATAAAAGGAAACTATCAAAATATGATAAATAATACTTAATAAAAGTAAACAGTAAATCGTGAACACTAAATCCATTTGCATCAAAACGAAGAGAGTCCTGTGCTGCCATGGTATTTAATTTTGAATGTTTTCGTGAATTCAACAAAACAAGACAATGAAATAACCAAGATAACTATACAAAAAAACAGAGAAAAGTTTTTTACTTATCTTGATAACATGATTTTATACCTAGGAAATCCAGTAGCCTAATTGAGAAAAAGTAACCACTGAATTTAATAAGAAAATTTTGGTAAAAGAAAGTATGATATTGCCACAGTGAGGAAACAAATAGGTCTGTAGAACAGAATGAAGTTCCCAGAACCAGAACCCAGTGTTTATGAGAAATAAATATATGACAAAGGTGGTATTTCAGGTGGGGGAAATGATGGTTTACATAATTAATGATGTTGACATAAATGACCATCCATTTGGAAGAAAATAGAATTGAATCCCCTGTACCTCAAACTTGACATAAAAATAAATCCAGATGTACAATATGATGGTCTATTTATACACCTGGATGCATCCCTCTACAAAACCTTCTGAGACCCCAGAGATCACTCTTCTCCTGAGTATTCAGACTAGGCAAACATTTAGAATTAGAATTTCAAGAACTACTAGTGTCAAGTGCAAACTAAGGTGTACACTGAATCCCTCTACGGGGAGGTACAGTCTCTATTTGAAAGCAAAGTGCTTGCTGGCACAACTCTAAAAGTACAGTTCAGGCATTAAATGTCTACACCATGTTAATAAACAAATAAATCCAGATGGACCTAAGATTTAAAAGTTTTTTTAAAAATCATATAGGAAAGGAAATTTAGGATGCTCTATATACAATCTAGGACTTAGGATGACTTTTTTAATTAAGAGAGAACATTCATTAGCTATTTCTTAAAAAGATATATCTGACCATATAAAACAAGTCAAAAAGTTGTATGGCAATATACACCATAAACAAAGTCAACTGTGTAGCAAACTGATTAGAAAAAAAAAAAATCTGGAGATGGCAGGATTGTTGAGCCCACCCTGGGTGACAGAGCAATATCCTATCTAAAAAAAAAAAAAAAAAAAAAGAAAGAAAGAAAGAAAGAAAAAAATCTGCAACACCTATGACTAATAAAGAGCTACCAATAGTATACAAAGAGCTCTTATATTAATAATTGGCAGCAAAAAGATTCACAGTCCAGTAGAAAATGAGCAGAGGATATGAATAGACAATAGAAGAGTAAATCCTTAGAGGCAATAAACATATGAGAACATACTCAACCTCTCTGGTTGTCAGAAGAATATAAACTTACAACTAGATTCCATTTCATGTGCTTTAGATTAGCAAAATGAAAATAACAACATTTACACCAAAGGGGTGCTGGGGCTGGGGAAAGAGTACTCTCATACTTTGCTAGCAGAAATGCGGACTATTGTGCTGTTTTATAAAGCAACTTTAAAGTATCCATTAATACAAAAATTGCAAACCCCTTTTCATTCAGAATTCCCACTCTTCAAAATCTACTGCATGGAAGGAAAAGCTCCAGTAAATAAGAATACATTAATATGTACATAGAGATTTACTGCAGCACCATCCATAGCGACAAGAGATGAGAGATCAGGTAGATACCCATCAAATAGAAATGGCTGAATAAAATAAGTTACATTTACACTGTAGAATATTATGCAATCATTAAAAATAATGAGCTAGCTGACCTGGAGGGTTCGCAGGATGTGTAGTTAAGTGAAGATAAAGATGCAAAATATATATAATGTGATGGATCTTTCACTCTCCTTCTTAATAATGACCAAAACAAATCTGTAAATGTTTATATATAGGTGTGTGTGTATGTGTATATTTTCACACACTGAATACACAGTGCACAGAAGAAGACGTGGAAGTTTACAAAACTTACATGTCCAGGTTGTTATGTTGCTTACCTAAAAGGTGGTGAGGGAGAGGATGACAAGTGGGGGGAGAAGATAGATAAACAAGTCACAGTCAGAAATAATGCATGGACAACATCCCATTTATATAAATCACCCCTTTTGATATTCTTACTAAGATACTTTTCTTGTATATCTTGTTTTAAATAAAACAGGATCCTACTAAGGACACGATTTTGAATCCTAGTCTTTTTTCTTTAAGTTGATACATCCTGAGTATATTTCCACATCCACTGTACTAGATCCTTTCCTGGCCCAGCTTCCCAAGAGGGCAATTTTGGAGAGAGGCGCCGTGGACCAGCACACGTCTCAGATAGCCTTTGCGCAACCCGGTATACCTGAGAAGACGGAGTTCTTCCAGGCCCTGAGAACACCAGCAGGGATGTCTTTGCATTTCGATTCCTCCAACTAACGTGCATGAACTCAGACCTTCTGAGCTCTGGGTGCCCAGCTCAGCCCTCCGAGGACACGACCATTCTAGGTGACTTTTGGCCATGCTCCTGCCAAGGCTTCACCTGTAGAGAATCTAGACCAGCAAGATGACTTCCCCACGGGGCTTTTCTCTTAGAGCAGCTACATAAATTAAAGACAAAAACAGATGGTCAAGAAAAGCCAGGGCCAACCTTGGTGAGAAATACAGATCATACACAGCGACTCTCATGTACACCAGAGGGGTAAGAGAAAGGCAGCGCCGTGGTCAAATCTCGCTGAATTGCTCTTTTAAGAGCATTTAACGCAGTCTAGGCTATTAAAACACTTAAACTCAAAACATTCACTGAACAAAGTCCCCAGTGAGTAGAGTATAATGTTCCCAACTGAGGAAATCTGTTTACTTTCAGACACGCTCCCATCTTGGAACAAAAAGAAGCAAATGGCTTTATTTGCAAACTTTTCCACAGTCTGGCCCACTCCTGGTTTCCATCCACCTCTGGTCATTCTTGCTGAATCGGGCCACCTCAGGAAGACCTCCCTGACCCCTGCCATGCACACCATCTCCCTTGCTCTACACTCCCACAAAATTTGCCTCCCGTTCTACAGAAAGATACTTTAGATGAGGTCCCATCCTAGACTGTGTTGGTTGTGTATCCTCAACCACATCATAACATAGTGTAGTGCGCTAGGATGACGGGACATTCGTGCGTATTTGTTCTCTCTGCTTCTCCCCACCCACTCCCACCTGGCCCTGCCTCAATCCCTCAACTTCAGCAGATAACCAGGTCCCCATGCTCCATTGCTTCCAGGGCAGTGGCATTCCTAAGCCTAAAGCAGAAATACCAGGAAATACCCCATCTTCTATCTTTTGCAAAAGTGTTCGCTGAAAGAATAAATAGCGCAGAGGGTGAGGAAAAAGGCAACGTCTTTGAGGACTAGAGAGGAAAGGAATTCCTCCAGCTTGGAAAGGGAATGGGGGCAGCCAATAGTGGTGGGTGCCCCAGGAGGCAGCAGAGCCTAAGAAAAATGGCTGTGTGGTACCCCTAGGGAGGCTGGCCCCTGGGCACAGGGCGCTCCTGGCTTCACAAGGAACCCACTAGCCTGGGAGTAGCAGAATGACGAGGGCTCGGTCAATGATGTTACAGCCATGACGGTGATGCCTGGAAGACTAAAGGCTCCTCCCACATTACCTGCCACTGAGGAAGCCTCCTGCATCCCTGTGAAGCTGTGAATAGAAGAGAAACCCCCACACCAACCCAGGGAATGGGAGCTTAGAATCGAGTCTAACTTCAAGAACATAAGGAAAAGTGGCACCACCTGTAGACATCATCTAACGAAATATGGTTCACACAAGCTCTTTGTGAGCAAGGATGTCATCTAATGCAGGGCTTCCCAAACTTAAGCTGCACAGATCACCTGGGGATCTTGCTAGGACACAGATTGTTAATCAATAGGTCTAGAGTGGACTGAGGTTCTGCATTTCTACAGGTGACGCCAACACCCCTGGCCCACAAACCACACTTTGCGAAGCAAAAGTCTAGGTGCGGGATTAGCAAACTTTTTCTATAAAGGGCCAGATAGGAAAAGTTTCAGGTTTTCAGGTCATGGTAGTCTTCATCACAACTACCCAACACTGCCACGGTAGTACAAATGCAACTGAGGACAATTTATAAAGGAATGAGTGTGACCATGCTCCAATAAAACTCTATTTATGGACACTGAAGTTTAGATGTCATATAATTTTCATGTGTCATGAAATATTATTTCTCTTTCGAGTTTTTTCCCAACCATTTATAAATGCAAAACACCACTCACAGGCCATACAGAAATAGCAGAAGAAGGAGGGCCTGGATTTGGTGCGTGGGCAGATGCCCGGTCTACAGTGCCCAAAACAGTGTAGAACCTACAATACTCATTACATAAAAGTGGGCTGCTCAGTTAGCCTGTTTCCTACCCTGAAGCTGGTTTTCCTTCCCTGTCATCCTTCCACTAGTGCTATGCTTCTAAAACAGCAGATGCCTTGGGGACGAGTGGATTCTGGCAAAAGTTTCTTCAAAAATCACTAAAATGACTTTAAAAGGCCACCCTAAATCCTTCTTCTTCTACTAAGAGACCCCATGGAATAACAGGTTCCTATTTTAGTGAAACAGCTTTAAGGATGAGATTAAAATCAACCACAGTTTTCTGAGCTAACAGAAGAGTGGCATGACCAGCAGAAGAAACTCAACCTTGCAGAACAATGCCTGGTGAATTTAAAAGCAATTGTCTCAAAGTTTTATCCCCATGTACCTCCCTAAAGATGCTGTCCTTCCCCTTGGCCTCATGTCCCATTGTGTCTCAAATGAGAGAAGCTATAGCCATCTTGCAGTTCCCTCTACCGCTCAACAGCATCCCTGGAGACACAGTTTTATCTTTCCAGTAATACAGCAACACATCTCAGAGTCTAACAGGGAGACAGTTCTGGAGTCAGAAGTGGCCAGGGGTCAGGAAAGAGCCATTGCCCCCCACTCCATCCTCCCGCAGAGGCTGCCCTGGGGAAGGGCGGCAGAACCCAGGCTCGGGCATCTCCGCGGCCCTCCTGCCCCCACAGCAGTGCGCCCCGTGGGTTTGCCGGATGGAAGGATGAACTTGGGCCAGTGGCCTGGTGCAGGCAAATTTGCCCACTGTCTCCCCATCTTTGACAGGCAGCCAAAAGCATCTTCCTCATTTGCCACGTACCCCAGTGACACCCCAGCCTGGGCTCCAGCGTCATACGACCTGTCTTAGCTCTGCCACTTATTAGCTCTGTTGACTCAGGCAAGTTATTGGGCCTTTAGAAACCTCAAGTTCCTCACTGGCAAAATAAGGATAATCAATACACTACCCAGAGATAATATTCAAAAGAGAAAAACTTAACAACTGGTAATGGCTCGGGCACTGTTCAGTCAGAAAGGTGCCAGCCGTAAATAACTGGTATGACTATACTGGCAGCAAGAGTTAAATCTCTGCCTGCCCATCTTGTGGGGTGGTCGTGAGCAAGAAATGACTGGACACAGATGAAGCCTCTAGCATTTCTCCTAAACAGCAGACACACTCCCCTCTCCCTGGAAACCTCTTCTTTCTACATGGACTCCTGGCATATAACGGAGGTCACGAAGCACTGCCAGCATTGAATGCAGGACACCTGACAGTCACCCACACCACATCCTGAGGGCACAGCCAGAGATCCCCTGGACTCCTGCTGGACCTAGCTTCTCTCTCCAGACATCCTGGGAGTTCCCAAGGGCTCCTCCTGCTCCACTAACCACAGGACTCAGAGCCTCCTTGGGCAGGAAAACAGCTGGCACCTCTCACTGCTGGGGACACAGTCAACCTACATCCAAGAAAATGCCCTACTTGGCGGGGGATGCAGGCACCTGAGGCACCCAAAAGCCCATCCCATCCTCCTTGAATAACAAGAATCAAACCTCAAAGTGCCACACAAAGCAACCAGGCCATTTCTTTGGCAATTAATTCCAGCACCGATTTCACAGAGAACATCCTAGTTCCTTACCCCTCAAAAAGCCTCTGTGCCCATGGGAAAGACCTAAATCCAGCCTCGAAATCACCCCTGCTTCCCCTGAGAAGACCTACTACCCTTCAGGCAGGGCCCAGCGAGTGACACTCAGTACACGTCAGCTCTCTCAACTCCCTTTTGTGAACAGAAGGAAACAAGAAAACAATTTATTTGCAGCTCAATAAGCAGATATGCTTAGCCTGGGAAAAATGGGAAGTCTCGCCACAGAAAGAAAAGAAAGGAAATTGCACATGATGAAAAGGAATAAACGTAAAAAGTAGAGAATATCATAAATGCAGCTTATTTACGGTTAATAGCAGGTACTTGTTTTTGGTGCTAATAATCTAATTAGCAGTCAATCCAATGCGTCCTTTATTATCAGCTGATCCATAATTACTGCTCCATGCTGAGTATTTTCCCAGCACGTGATAGCTTTCAACTCCTCAGCACAAACAACCAAGTAATTGGTGTTGTTATGCTGAATACAGAACAATTCCCCTCTGACGGATGAGGCTGGGGTGTTCTTAGCCAACCACTATGGCCTTTGTATTTTCAGCATCTGTTGATGAATTCCTCACTGACCCCTCTTCAATCAGTCTTGAGGCACTCCTAACACACCTTAACACTCTTGAGAATGTGACACTTTGGACACTTCCTTTTTTAAAGTTTAACCCTTAGACCAAAAACACTCCCAGTCATCCCTAGCAGGGCAGTGTTCACAAGAGGATGTCAGATAGTGAAAGTGCAACATATTTCTCTTTGAAAATGTTGTAAAATTTTCTCTCTAAATATTGTTTTAAAGTGACTCATCCTGGAACAGAGAACTTCTGACATAAATTTATTTCATTCAACAGTGTCTGATCTAAACAAGACGTGTATAATTCTGGGAATCATAGAAAGCTTAGGCTCTAAGGGCTGGTTGCTCAGGGGAAAATATACACAGATCTTCCCCATCAAGAGACCAGACTGGGTGTGACTGTGAGAGACAGAGGCTTGGGGTGAGCTTGGGGAAAGGGGGCAGAGGGTGGGTGCTCTGGAGCCAGACAGATTTGGTTTGGGATCTAGATCCTCTGCCTGCTTATGAGTGGGGTGCCCTTGGGTAAGTCACTTAACTTCCCTAAGCCTCAGTGTTCCTCATCTGGAAAACAAAGATAATAATGCATATGATGCAGCGTTGTTATGAAGAATAGGTGACTGACACAGAAAGCACCGGGCACTTACTACTAGGCTGAACCCAGAGGCTGGTGGGAGGTCCCATGGGAACTTTCCCTTTAACCTGGTGTAAAGTTTGGAATAAAAAAGGAAGAGGCCCCAATGTACTAACCAAACGTAGCTTTTATTTATAGAGCGCTCCCGGGCAAGGTTCAAGGGTCCCAGGAAAAGGGGCCCAAGAAGTCGCGCCGCAGGGACGGGGGAGGAGGGTTATATAGGGGCCGTCTTGACGCAGAGCCAATCCAGAGTGACAGCTGGGCCAGGATCTTCGCTTCAAAACAGGAAGTGGCCCCAGCAGGTGGTTCCTCCACCAGGAAGCGGGCCATCAGAACCACGTGGCTGAGTTCGGGATGTGGGGATGAGGGAACACGTATGTAAGCCCCTAGGGGGATTCCGCCCGCCAGCCTTACTTTCCAGCCTCTTTGGTTATAAAAGGGTGGATGACTCTCTCTGGCTACTTCAAGCTGAACGGGGGTGTAGTGGGGCCCTTGAGGCTGTTTTAAGGTTATGGGGGAACAGTAGGTATAGGGGAATATGGGTGTAAGAAAAGCTGGTTTACGGCCACAAGGGAGAGCGCCTGGAGTCGTCTTTGGAGGAACTGCAACAGGCAGGGAGTTATTAAACAGATTAAACATATTATAAACAATGGACCAAGAAAAGGTAACAGCCACGTGGTTAGAGGGGACTGTAGCCATACAGATGCTGTGACATCTTTACATTTTCGACCCAATAGATCTTTTCTGATCTCAGATGGTTTGTTAATGTTTTCCTCTACCAAACCTGATTCATTAATATAATAGCAACATTCCTCCTAAAGAAATATGCAAGTTCCCCCTTTATCTGCCGTAAGGAAATCTAAGGCTCGTCTGTTTTGGAGGCTACTTGTGCTAGGGAGGTAAGCTGTCTTTGCAAGGAAGCTAAGAAGGTCTGTGTGCTTTCAAGGTCTAGATCGATACGGGAAGCAAAGTCTTGAGCTGTGATTATACTATGTCCCAGGGCCCCTCCTCCTAACCCAGAGGCTGTTACAGAAGTGGCCAGGGCAAGCCCTATCATGATGGGGAGAAAAACTGCCGGTCGCTGCCTGGTTTCTGTCATAAGCCCTCTGAATTCTCCTTTACTATACAGCATTAACTGTGGGACTATAATGACTGGGAAACAAGGTCCCAGGGAGGATGCGTTGATGCATCGGGTGAGCATCCCGTTGCACCAAAAGGACTCTCTGGCTGGGAAGACAATGCTGAAGAGACGTATGGTTAGAAATACAGCACTCATGGAGTTGTGAGTTTGGGTCTGTGTGGGAGGTAAGGTAACAGATGCGGTCGAGGACCTGCTGGTCACTAGGCTCAGGTTCCCCATGACTGAACCTGGGTCAGAGATGAAAAGCATTCTTCGCCTGAGAGAAAGACAGTGGAGTGGTCAGAGGAATTTAAAGGGACAGCTGCTAACAAAGGCCTTTGTAGAGAGGCACAGAGAAAACAGTGCGAGGTATTAGCAGCTAGAGCTGAAGAGTTGAGAAAAGCAAGTGTGCTGTAGAGTCTGTAACCAGGAGGTGATGGGGGCTGTCTTTGGTTGGGTCGACTGACTGCCTGTAAGGATCTGTGGGGTCAAACTGTCAGCAAGGGCCTGTTCTGCTTGTAATATTAACGTTGCTACTTGGACATGAGTGTGAATTTGAGTTTCTCTGGATATATGCAGAGACCCCTGAGGGGTGGTGTATAAGTGGTGTCGATAAAGTTTTCCAGGAACACCGGTTTGCCAGTGGTCATGGTTGGGGTCAAGGATGGTCATAGTGAAGGTGTGGCTTTTAGAGTTGAAGCGGAACATTTTTTCGGCCCGTCCCTTCCCTGGTATGTGCATTACACAAGACCTATAAGGACACACTCCATAGATGTCAGACCCATACTGGCAGGAGCCTTTGGACTGGTCATAGGTAAAACAAAGGGCTGCAAGCCAGGAGGAGGACAAGGGGACAGACATCAGAGAGATAGGTATGGTTATTGGCGAGGTCTGATTGGCAGAGGAGCAGTCTGCCTGCCCCGCCAGCCGGGTATAGACAGTGGAGCCCTTCGTGTATGTCTCTCGAACTTTAAAGCGCAAAAACTGGAGGGGTGCTGTCAAGATTAGTGGAAAGAGAGCTGCCACTGCTAGGAGGAGTATTATTAATATCCTGAGGAATCCCTGGAGCTGACTCCGAAAGAGTGGTAATGTTTGGAGACGACTTCAAGAATGTCCCAGGGCTGCAGCC